>JAQJVL010008407.1:0-19864 GCA_035578905.1 Stictocephala bisonia
CAAAGCATTTTTCTTAATGCATATAATCCAGAGTTTATTTTACCTAGAATATAATTAATATGGCCATTCCATGAACTATCAATGAGTAATCCTAAGAATTTCATTTCCTCTTTTTTTTCTATTTCTATATCATTTATGGTAATTTGAGGATTAAAGTCACTTCTAGTCTGCCTGGTTTTAAAGTGTACATATTTAGTTTTCTCTGGATTAAGAATCAAATTACAGTCATTAAGATGTTGCTGAATATTTGCCAATTCGACAAGTGACTTTATATCAACATCTTCTTGTGAATTACCAGATATTTTTAGGGTTAAATCATCTACATATAGACATACAGATGTTAAGGGGGAAAAACTTAATTTGTTGTTCAGACCGTTTAGATAACATATAAATAGTAAGGGACCAAGAATTGATCCTTGTGGTACCCCATACTTCACTGGTTTTAATGTGGACCTACTTCTTGTAATGGTTTTAGAATTTTTGAAAACAATTTCAACATATTGTTGTCTATTCTGCAAATTTATCTAGTTAGGTTAAAGGGCACTAGGCCAGGAATTAGTATATTAGAGAGATAAGACATCAGCAAACTTACCTTAAAAGACAAGTTCACTAACACCAAAGTAGTAGTCACAAACACAAAATAGACACAATCTCACAAATCTCTCTACTCACCTGAAGAAAATGCCTGTGGTGTTGAAAATTTGTGAGATTGTGTCTATTTTGTGTTTATGACTACTACTCTGGTGTTAGTGAACTTGTCTTTTAAGGGAAGTTTGCTGATGTCCTATCTCACTAATATACTAAGACATTTATCTGAAATTTCTTAATTTTAATTCTCTTAACTCATCTTGCATCTTCTGAAGATTAAACTATACATCAAAACTAATTATGGATTTCACTCCATGAAAAACCTACCTCAATTCCGTTCAGTGAAATTTATGAATGAGCTATCTCTTCAGCAGAAGTATTATCATTATATACTATATGTGAAGCCGTTTCTGTCAACATATATCCTCCCTTACATTTTGACCAATATAAACGGTTGAGATCTTAAAAAATTAGCCTTTGTTCGTAGTTGTGCAATAAGATCTTAATTATTCAATATTTTCATCGAAGGATATGGGGAAGCCCTCAAAGTAAGTTTTTCGGTCATAAGAATAACATGGGGAGAGCTTTAAATGAATCAAAAAGTAACTGCTATTCAAATGTAAATAATGATTTCTAAAACATTTTAACAGCTGTTGGAATGTAAACAATATTGTTTGTAATATTGAGGAGGTTAGATCTTTCATAATGTTGTAAGCAAGGAAGGTTGTAAGCATGGTTTTATTCACATTTGATTGTAGGGCTCCTCTCTACTGGACTTGAAGGTCTCAATGGTAATCTATTGCAATTATTTTAATTATATAGATTACATCACAATTATTGTCGCTTCCAATATGACTAATAAAATCAATTTGTTATTAATACACCGAACATTTTAAAAGAGCAAAGTAAGAGATTAATCAGACTTAGGCCTATCTGAGTCAAATATAGGCTTATTACTACTTAAATTATGACTAGGTCAATTTATTTTCAAAACATTAGGCCTACTCTTTTTCTGTAGTACAGCACAATATGACTACCTAGCTTCCAAAGGAAATAGATTCACTTTACTTACGTTTTCTCGGACATTTGTGGTTGTTATAGTAAAAAATTTTCGATTTTGACTGCCCTAGTCCTGGGTGGTTTATATTTACCCACTGAACAGCCTTTGAGCCCCTTTTCAGGTTTCAGGAATCCACCATATTCTTCTTGCGATATACCGACTTTAAAAGAGCAGCAGCTATTATATTTAGAATGTATCTTTTTAACTTTGACCTGTATATATTTAATCTCTTCAAGGTAGGTTGTAATAACATCATAATTGACAGATGTAACTAGGCCAGACACAAACATAAAAAATCCCTTTTTTGCAGCTTTTAGATCAGGCCTAATTAAATTATTGACTGCCCGCCCAGTGCCATCTATAACAGTAGTCTTTTTGGCATATGTTTTAGCAATCTCACTGTAAGTAGGCCTTACATTAGCTATATAGATTAGATCTTGTTTATGTTTAATATTCCTGTTATTGTGCATTATATTCCATTTATCACAACGACATATGTTATCATCAACAATCCGAACTCTTTTATTATTATTAAAAGTTCTTTTGTAAGTAGCAACCTTCCAGTTCTGATTTGATTTATTAAAAGCTTTATTATTTTTACTTTAGGAGCACCTATAACAACTTTACTATTAGTTGAATTTTGATTAGCATATTCTTCAGTTACTAGTCCAATCCTTTCTTGATTGAATTTTGTACAATTTACCTCACGTTGTTTTAGATCGCTCAATCTATATAATTGAGATTGAGGATTTCTCAATATAAATATATTCTTTATATAAATATATCAAGGATTTCTTCCATTCTCCAAGAATGGAAGAAGACACTCTCTTGCTTATCTCAACCGTATTTTCACTGATTTTCTTCAGTTCGTCAAGAACGATTGACAGATGTGTAATTTCATCATTATCAGACTTGTTTTTAAGTTGAGTTTCAGGCTTGGTTACGAGTTTGTCAACCTCAATCTTCACAGTAACATGTTATTTTCTTGAAAATACTTTTTAAATGATTGCATTCTGTAGTTGTAATCCCAACACACACTATGTGAAATCAATTTAAAAAAAAAAGCATAGTACCCACAGAATTATGACGATCAGTATCTATATTATCACATAAACTATTGCTGTTGCTTGATGACACCACCACACGCTAATATTAACTACTACTCTAACCAAGAACTAATCACTACAGTAAGGAATAACTAAGCCTGACACATGTTTATGTTGCCATTACGTAAGTAAATGCAAAACACATAGAGTGGGCTACATTAATACTGTACATGGGTGTAGTTTTAATGCACCACAAACTGAAAGCACCACTGTATTTTATTTAATGATGTAATCACGGGTTTATTTTATCTATATATTTATTTTAGGTAAAATAATTAAAAGAACAAAATATAATGTTAGATTCTTTTTCTTATGAACACAACGTCACATATGCAATAAAATAAACTTAACAAAATTTTAAACATTATCGAACGTAACTTTAAATAAAAAATACAATTTAAATATACCAAGGTGTACTTCGTTTTATTTTTGGTAAAGCTTCGAACTGCATATGTCTGCCACCTCTGCCCGATCTCCATGAATATCTATACAAATGTCCGGGTATCGGAAGATTTGGTTATTAGAGATCCAAATATAAGAGAGTTTACTGAAAGCTTAGTCTATTATTTTTAAATTAGATAAATAAATCACAGAAATGATTATTATTTTACTAAGTTTAGTTAACAGTTGTCAATTAGGTTACTTATAATATTTTCATAACAATAAATTTACTTAATAAGCCATTTTGACACTACAATTTCAAATAATATAAGTTTTCCTACTGAGATGTCACTAGAGTTAATGATTAAACTTTCCTATATGTAAAATCTTGTCAATAATTTATTAAAGAACTTACATTCAAAAGATCAAATAGATCATCTTCTCCTCTCTTGTTTTCCATGAAGAGAACAAGGTTTTTAAAAACCCTCTTCTTCACAGGTACTTCATTGTAATACCGTATGGAATCTTTACCCAAAAAGTCAAACACTACAACATATTTCTGACCTGAAAATCAAAATAAGTTTTGATAACATTTTGTTAACACTTTATTTAATAAATCAACATTAATTAAAAGCATAATTCAACATTTCATTCCAATAAATGCTTACAACATTTTATTAACCAATTTAAAAAAGTCCATATGTACATCTTGAAAAGCTTGTAAAAGTAGTTTTATATTCCATCATGATTGTTCATATGTACATCTACCAGTTTAATTACATATTTCAATTAATTCACCATTTAAGTGCCAAAAACACATAGGTACACAAATCTTAACCTTGAGAATAACTGCGTATTTAGCTGAACAAAATTTGTTTGACTTTTGAATAAAGAAAATAACATTAGTATTTGGAGAATAGTTTTTTAACGATAATTAAGCATTACACCAGCCAATGAATGAAGCAGCAGCCAATATATTAAATTCAAAACATCTTTATTTATATAACGCACAAATCAAGGTACAATAAATAGTGTCAAAAATTGTTCTATTAGTTGAGTAAAAATAATTATAATTAAGATAGTAATATTATTATTTGGGATACAATATCCTCACTAAAGATCACCTTTTTACTAAATCTAATCTAATGTAACAATACATAAATATAAATTATTTTGTTTTATATAATTTTACTTAATCTAGCCATGATATTTTACTTTCAATTATGTTATGTTGTTTCAAAAAATTCTTCAAATAAATACAGGGATCTTTTTATCAGGAAATTCTTTAACAATATCCTGACTTTTTTATATTTCCTTCTTTTACTATTTCAAATGGTAAATAGTTATAACATTTTGAGCCAGCATATGATGGTCTTTTTACTATAAAATTGTAATTTGTGTTTATCAAAACACAATTTGCCCTTATTCTATATCTTATAACTATAATTAAAAACCAAGTTTTTATGTTACTGGGCTATGAAGGTTAAGACAATTAATCCTTGTTTCAAAGCTATTACCAAATTTGAACAATTAGGAACTAAGTGAGAGAGATGTTTTCCTCATTGCCTCAGGCTGTGCTCTAAACTGATGACAGCTCTGACTACTTCAACTTGGTTAATGTCAGATAGCAGTGTTGACAACTAGATTTCTCAGTTACTCAAAATTTGGCATTGATGGAACAATCCTCTGTGAGTTGTAAAGTCAATTTGTTCTACTAAAAACTAACAGAAACACATTAAACACATTTTTAATACCAATGGCACTTAAGTTCAGGACAGGCTCCATTCCTAGCCAAGTGCCCGATAATGATAACTTAACATTTTACTATGTTTTGTTGAACTTTCTTAAATTATCTCTAAAATAAAGGAATTTATTGGGATAGTTAACCAAGTCAGTACCAGGCGTTGTATGCATACTGAGTAATTAGTATATCAATAAATCGTGGGATCAGTTAACCTTTAAAGTTGCAGTTTGGTGGGCTTACCTTTTCACTGGGTTCTTAACTTTCCAGCGTTAAGTTAATTTAGATCTAGATTAACAGTTAATCTAGATAACAGTACCTCTAAATACCAACATGTTAAATACTATAAAACCAATTACTAACCGTCTTTTTTCTCATGTAACTGGATATGTTCAACGCGAAGAGAGCAACAACCCACTGTATCAGCTTTGTTCTTATCCTTCTTATTACCTGCTCTCAGAGCCAACTGAAATTCAAACATTAATTTAAATTGGCAAAGTAAAGTTTTTGCTATGCAAATTAAAATCATTCATTGTAAAACTAAAATTCATTATAGGTATAATTTAACTAGAAACATTTCTTCTAAACCCTTTTAAAAGAGTAAATTTGAAGTTTTCTTGGGCCAGAGGCCTGTTGGTTATCCTTTTTTAACAAGTAAAGTAGCAACAATCGACTCAGTTAGGGATTTGAACCTCGAATATGCACTCTGCTGCCTTAGCCAATGAGCCACCGTGCTGGCGATCCTTAATATTAAATTACCTAGTATACTTGTGAATTTAGTTATATTTCAAAATAATTTTACATACTTATATTGAGAACTGTCAGAACCAACAAAAGTGCTGATCAAAATTTTAGATAACTTGGATACTTCGAATTTCAAGGGACCAGGGAAAAATTCTAATTGCACAATAATCTTGTTTATTTCCAATATACAGTGCCTCTTCACACTGTGTTATGATTGAGGTTTTATTGTACATTGTCAAGGCTGTCTCTAGTATAAGGCCCCAGCCATTCAACACTGCAATCACCACTGCCAGCAGTGTCGCATGACAATTCAGCGTTATGTTGTGCTGTATAGACTGTGGTTGTTCAGGTTATAACCAAAACAAACACAAATTATTAACAATTCACGTGTTATATAATTGTATGAACGTCAAGATAGGCCAAGTCCCTTACTCGTTTAAGAGTTTTAAGATTCAAAACATTGCACAAAATGTTATCCTTGTTTTTGAGATAGGTCGATAATGTGTTTGGGAGTATTCCATATTCTTTCGCAATTTGTGGTTTCTTTTGTGTATCCTTTTCAAATTCACGTGTAATGGCGACTTTTTCCTGCATTGATAATGTTTTGTATAAATTGAATTAACGACAATTTCAAATTATGAGCATTCGAATTATCAAAGTTTGACTGTATATCATGTTTAAGTGTATTGACAATGTCAATTAGATCTCGCCAAAATAATATGATAATATATCACATTAACTATAAATTATATATAAAACAAATGTTACCTTGTCAATGAAGTACGTAGCAACAGCCTGCTGCCGTATCCTCATTTCCTTTGACTTGAAATCAGCTACATAATCTTCTCTTATTTTGTCTATGGATCTGGCTAACTTTCTAGCCATCTCATATTTAATGAAGTCTTTTTCTGCTTTCAGTTTGGATGATGGACCTAACATAATGTATTTTACTTGTCCTTGAACATTTTCTGTCCGTCTTGCTAACCATGTAACCTGAGTGAACAAACAGATATATTTAATCACATGAAACACAAGCATATAGTATGAACATTTACATAAGACTGGTCACAGGATGTGTCATTCTTTCAGTTATTTCTGAAACTTTAAATGATTACTGTAATTACACACTCTATAAAGTGAAACGAAAGCAGCATACAAATAGTAAAATGGAGAACACAAACAGAAACAAATTATAAAATATTTCTTAGATATTTGTATGTTTTTGTCTCCAGTTTTCCACAGATAAACAGCGTTACTTTTAAATTTTTAACAAGAATGCTAGTCCTAGTATTTTAGTAAGTAACTTTACTTCTTTGACTAATCAGTAAATACAACTGGTAGGAGAATAACCATTATGATGATACATAACTATCTGTTTTGAAACAACATATTTCAAGAAGGTTTTTGCAAATACTTTGTAAAGATTTCTTGGAGCTTATAAAGTCAAGCAACAACTAAGAAAATAAAAATGCATCTAGTATACATCCAAAATCATTTTCAAGTGGATATTAGCAGCATATGGATCATAATACTACCAAACTTATTTAACATAAAATCCATAAGCAAGATTTTCTGAATTAATTGATTCTTTAAATTTCAAGATAAATTAATACATGATGCAATAAGCGCTTAATCAGTATTAGATAATCATTAGGCATAACATATCTGTCAAAAGTAGTAAAAAATCAACAATTAAACTACAAGTATAACAATACACCATAGACATGGCTTCTCTCATTCTGTTTAACCCATAAAAAAGTATGTAGATAATAACATGGAGGTAACTTACAGTAGTATAGTAATAGCGGTTGAAGCGCAACCTTGGACTTTGTACTGTTATTATTTACAAATTTATCACTACGTGTTGACCCTAGAGGTCAAGTTTACTATTGTTTACTACAAGCACGTGGACCTCCCACGACGTTGTCCTAGGTCAGTGTTGTTTTGGCGTGACGTCACGCCGCGCTCTGACGTCACGGCGTATTTATTAAAATTAATTGTATTTATTGTGTGGGCAAAAAGTGTCGATGGCCGATGCTGGGATCGATCTGAGAACCTTCAATTTGTGAGACCGAGTCTATACCACCACAGCACAGTGACACACCCGAGAGGGTAACGTAAGTAGCGGCAGAAGAACGTGTGGCTCGCTTCGCTTACACCGAGCCAGTACACGATA
This sequence comes from Stictocephala bisonia, assembly GCA_035578905.1. Lineage (NCBI taxonomy): Eukaryota > Metazoa > Arthropoda > Insecta > Hemiptera > Membracidae > Stictocephala > Stictocephala bisonia. Next base: position 7,797 of record JAQJVL010008407.1, read on the forward strand.
TACTATATAAAATGTATTTTTAATTCGTTTTTAATATAGTATTAATTTGTTCAGATGCAAAAAAATCAGTCTTTCTGTATACTATATAAAATGTACAAACTGTTTTGTTGCAGTGTTACCAATACACACGATTAATTGCAAAAATATATCTCAGTGCTGCCAACTCACACAATTTATTACATTATACTATAATAAATACATATACGATTTTTGTTTTCTCTCTTTTAGTTATACTATATTAAATACAAACGCGTTTTTCGGTGTTACATACAGTATTGTGCGAATTAATGGAATCACTGTGAAATTTTTCAATATTCACAGTTGGCAACACTACCTACACAGTTGACAGCTGACCAAGCATTGAAAACATAACCTTACTTTTCTCTGCCTTTAGTTTGAGTGTGTTTTAAGTCATTTCTTACCAAGCTTGTGTTGTTTTTGGGTTTTTTTGTACTATTTTGTGTTGTTTTTGGTAACTAGTGAGTTTGTTTTAGTTTTATTCCAACATGGATATTACGCCTAGGAAGCGTGAAAAGATTGTCACGTTGAGTGAACACACTACTATGTCACAAAGAGAGATTGCTAGAACGTGTGGAGTGAGTCAGGGGGTAGTAAGCAAAATTGTGAAGCGTAAACGAGAAACGGGATCAGTGGATGTGAAAATGTTAGGAAAATGTGGAAGAAAGAGAAAAACAACACCAGCAGATGATAGATTTTTACTTCGAAAGAGCAAATTGTACCCAAGAAAATCAAGCCAAGACCTACAACAAGATATAGCAGCATCAGGTATAGTGATTCATGACTCAACTGTTCGTAAAAGACTTTTGGAGAGTGGTAGAAGGGCAATTCGTCCACAGAAAAAACAGCTTCTAACTGAACGAATGAAGAAACAAAGGCTACTGTGGGCCAAAAAATACTCTAATTGGACTGTAGGCGACTGGAAAAAAGTCATATTTACAGATGAAACCCACTTTATAGTTCAGGGACAGCGGTCGAAATTCGTCAGGAAGTCTGACAATGAAAAGCTTACACCATCTCATATTGATCAAACCGTAAAACATCCAGTCAAGAAAATGTTTTGGGGATGTTTTTCATACATGGGGGTTGGATCTTTGGTGCCAATTGAAGGCATGATGAACAGCCAAAAATACAAATCCATGTTGGAAAAGTGTTTGGACAAACAACTCCAAAAATGTCAACCCCAAGGAGGAGCGATTCTTCAACAGGACTCTGCTCCCTGTCACAAATCAAAGGAAATGATGGCATTTTTCAAAAATAAGAAGATTAATGTTTTAGATTGGCCCGGTAATTCGCCCGACCTCAACCCCATTGAAAATATATGGGCCATTTGCAAAGCTAGACTGCGAAAAATCGACTGTACCACTAAAATAAAAATGATAGAAGCGGTCATTCAGGTTTGGTATCGAGATGAAAGGATATCTGACAACTGCCAGAAACTCATAGAATCTATGCCAAAACGGGTAAAAGCAGTAATTGCTGCCAAAGGGGGACATATTTCCTACTGAATGATGTAAGTTTACCTTTATAGTTTTGTCAAAATATAATTTTTTACTAAATAAACTGTTTTTTTCATTAAAACAGCCTATGATTCCATTAATTCGCACAATACTGTAATTCGTTATCCTTTTATATCCTTTTTGGTCGACAATAAATACGTTAAAATGGTCGTTAAGTATTAGGAGAACAGAACTCGGTAAGATCTCTGAACTCGACCGTTGGCACGCTATCATATCGCTTGACCCTAGTGTCAGGCGGCTCGCGATATTGTCGCGCGCTTTATCAGCCCGCGCGATATTGTTGCGCGACTTTTCTTGGCGATAATTACGGTTCCTCTTCACTTCTGCTAACCTAATATTCTGTTCATTATAAAACCTCTAAAATCGCTTACCTGAGCTAAAAAAGGTATCACATGTTTAAATAAAATTAATTGAAGGCTTGTTCTTAACCAGTCAACGTCTTTTTTCCCCTTTAATAATGATTAAATCCTATAAAGAGTATTTATATTATAGTACCTACATATAGTATGTGATATTCATATAATAATTAATATTTATATTTTTGAAAACTCCATGAAAAAGGACAGGTTGTGCTTCAATTAACTAGTGTATTTTTTCTTGTTACACAGTATACAGTATTAATATGAATAATAATAGTAATATTTTGTATTTTATATAGTATTAATTTATTCTGCCCGTCTAACAAATAAACCAGAGGGTTTTTGTTGATGTTGTATAGTTTTTTTTTTTCATAACAGGTGATTTTTGTTTACAACAGCTGATGTGTCTTCTGCTACCAGAGAACTCTTTGTATATGAGAAAATTTTTTAAGTCTAATTTTGCTGATGCAATATTTCATCATCTGTACTTTGAGTTTGGATCTTGACCAACACGCGGCCTAACACGTGTGCACGCGGTCGGACACATGTTCAATTGACGTCATTTTACTGGTATAAATACACCAAGATTTCAAGCTAGCAGCATATGCAGTTTCACAGACATAGAGACCAACGGCTTTCCCGGAACCTCTTTGTCTTTGTTCACACAGCAGATAGTGAATCTGGTGAGTAACTTTTGTTGAATCTTGCATTTTTATTCAAGTTGTTTGGATTTTTATGGATTTTCTGTTAATAAGAAGATTAATTTACATTCATATTTTTCATGTAACCAATTTTATTATCAAATACAAATTTATTGCATAGGGATTGTTAGAAAAGTTTATTTAATGTTTTTAATATTATTCTGTTTGCCACAAGCGATATCATCAAATATCATTACAGAATTTGCCTCAATCTCACTTGGATGAGGTACTTCATCGTTGTCTGAATAAGGATGATATCCTATTCCATCTAAATTTGACAGAACGCACTCGAGGAATGTATACTTCTTTTGATACAGTGATTTTGAAAAAATGTATATATTGTTAAAAAACAAACCCTTAGGTGAGAATAATAAGTTTAAAAGTAAATTGGTTTTCCCACAATTTGATGGACCCACTATTAAACATCTGATTGTGTTTGGTAATAAATGTCCGTGTCTTTTCATACTCTTCTCTGTCTTCTTATCAACTAACATGTCTAAATTAACGATTGGCAGTGTTACAGACTCTTTAAGAAACTTCATTACTATAGTAAATCCTTTTTATCAATCCAGGAGTCATGTGATTTATCAAAACCAAGCCAACGCACTAACAATCTATCGCCTTTTCTCTTTATAATTTTTTCAATCAAGTAAGTATCACCAAAACGTGTTTTACTTAACTCTTCTTGATAAAACCCACATTTTATTACATCACCTTTGTCGTCTTTTAGTACGTATGTAACTGGTCTAGTCGGTTGTATTTTCCATACTGTGTAAATCTCATTACTCCACCTAGGCCAATAACCTTTATTGAATTGTTTAGTTAATCTACTTATTCTAACTCGATCACCAGTATCAAATTTGGAATGACTATGATATTTTTTCCTATTTTTAACTATGTGTAATAATATTTCTTGTTCATTTCCAATAATGACCTGAATAGGCTTAACACCAATAGTTCGATGAATGGTATTATTATAGGTTTTCAATAACTTTGGCAGTAAATCTAACCACTTGAAATTACCTTGCTGACTAAAATGTCTCCACATGTTACTTTTTAAAGTACGATTGAATCTTTCAACAATTGAAGCTTTTTTATCAGAAAAAGTAAAATAATGATTGATATTATATTTATTTAACAAGAACTTAATCTTAGAATTAAACCATTCTGTACCTTGATCTGTTTGAAAATTCTTCATAGAATGTTTTTTCAATATAGGTTCAAGTGCGATTACTATATCATTAGCACTTTTCGACTTTATTGGTACTGCAAAAGCAAATTTACTAAAACAATTAATTACAGTCATAATATATTTAAAACCTTTGTTAGATTTTGAAAAAGGAATCATTTCGACAAAATCTGCTTGATATAAGTCATTGATTCCTTTAAGTTCTAAATAACGTGTAGGATAGAAACGTCTTGCTTGTCTATGTAATTCTTTTGCAATACCTGCTCGTACATTGTTCATTGTTACCAGATGAATAGGTGGTAGCAAAATGAAACAAATGTTTAAGATACAAAACATATATATATATATATATATATATATATATAACTAGTTCACAAAAAGGTGATGCTTTTAAATGTTCTTCTTTCGGTTTATCCTCCGGACTCCAATCTTCTAGAACGACACCGCATGTAATACAACTGACAGCGTCTCCAGCACCAGTATAATAGAAGCCTGCATCTACCATATCTTGAATGTTAGGATACATCTTAGGCCATCTGAAGAATGTTTCCAGCATAATGTCCTCAGTGTTCTTAACAGATTTTTTATATTTACTATAGTTACAAAAGTCTCCCGACATATTTTTAGACATTGAACAGTCAGGATTTTCTAGCTTATGTAAAAAATTTACATGTCTTATACTTAACTTGACATCACTAGATTGCCAACCACAACCACAACATACTATGTTATCAAAAAGTTTAGTACAGTAGAATCCAGATTTGATCAAGTCTTTCTTTGTACAATTAAAAATAGAACAACAAACATCGTCTTCACTATTACTATCACCACTGCTATTACTACTACTATTAGCACAATAACAAGTAGGACTCATACCGGCTGTTCGATCCGATGGTAAGACTGTAATGATTAGTTTAATCTAGACTGTGATACAAGCTGTGGTGGGGGTGTACAAAAATAACAATTCTTTCTTTTCGGGTTAGGTCCATCAAATGTATCTTGAAAAGATTCAAACCTAAAATGATCTGTACATCTTAAATTGCTCAATATTTCCGGATCATTTCTCAAACTGTTGGGAAGTCTATCAAATATCAATTCTAAATCTTCGGTATGATTAATTATAAAACTTTTTGGTAAATATTTTATCAATTCAGGTTGTAAATTTTTATATCCTCTTCGATAGCATTCTCCAATAGCAAGATTTACAGTTTTTAGCCTATCCTCAACTAATTTCTCAAGTTTAATCCATTGAAGTAGTAAATGAACATTAATATATGCACAGTTTAAAGGATCATGATTGAAGATACATTTTTTCATCACACTAGTCTAAATTTGGTTTCTAATAATACTTAAACTAGGACATCCTAAATCTTCTAAATTAATTACGTTAACTTTAAACTCTGACAAAAGGTCAGTTACAAATTGTTTCTTCTCATATCCTTTAACATACACATTACCAGAAATATTACAACCTCTAAGCACATCTTTTAGTTGAGTATATTCTCTAAACCCAGAACCCCAATAGAGTCCATGGAAGTACTTTTCCAACCACACAACTTGTTTTTGAACATTTTCTGGTAACTTGTTAAAGTGACAAGGTAGTTGAAAAGTAATTCATAGACTTGCTCATCGGTGGATATGACAGCCAACTCCTTTACAATAAACTTGTTTTCTTGGTTTTTAAATCCTTGAAAATCCATAATGAACTCCATATCTGTACGGAAATAGATTACAAATTAGAATATTGATAATTTAATCTTTTTTTTTTAATTCTTCGTTAATTGCTAAAAATCATTTCTTAAATTCGGTCCAACCATCAAGATCTAATAAAATAAATTGAGTACCTAATGTGTTTTCAAAAACTAATTTTACTTTTGTTTGCTAATCAGAAACTGTGAGCTTTAAATTGTGTGTAAGTATAAAAGTTTTACTGTATTTATAATCCATAATTACCTTTATAATGCTGAGTCACTATTGATAACCTTGAGGATGAGATCAATAATAATCATGATGATGCACTGCTCCTTCTATTTATAGTCGTCATTAGTGACGTAAATCGATGATTCATCAGTTTAAAGGTTATAATGATGTAACCTGGGTGAAGGTTACTTTTATAGACTGACATTCTGATAATATTATTTATATATTCCTTAACATGGGTGAAAAAATAAACTAAGTCACAAATTATAATCTAATTATTATTTATTATAATTTTTATCATTAGATGTTGACTTATATACACTGCAAGCACTCAATGTGCTGTCTGATTTTTCAGTTTTCATATTAAGAAGTTTCAATTTTTCATTAGCACGAAACATATCAATAAGCCGTCTAGTATCAGGTCTTCGATCCTCTTCGGGTAAATTATAAACTTTTACAGTATCAGAAAATTGAACTTTCTTCATTGTTTCAAAAGTTGCAGTCTGTATCCTTATAAAATTTTCAGACAAATAGCCCGATCTTGTTGACAAATACCACCTAGCTCTCACGAACTATTTGTCAAACATTTGCTCACATCTCTGATTCCACAAGCGATGTTTTATAACTTATAAAAATAAATGATCAAATTGTAATCGTGGGTGATTTTAATATTGATTTTGCTGTAGACAGTGTACGAAGAAAATTGTTTAAAAATGTAATGACCAGCCATGGATTGAGAGACACTATTAGTAGTTATACTAGAGAATTTAAGCATTCGTGTACAATTATAGACAATATATTTACTAATATTAGTCCAGCAAATTTTAAAGCATCAGTTTTAGTCACAGGAATATCCGACCATCATGTTTAGGTTGGTAGTGTATCATCGTGTTTAAAACCTAATATTCCAAAGTTCACATTTAAAAGGGTTTTCTCAAAAGATAACATTCGTATATTTAGGACCCTCCTTGGTAATGAGACATGGATTGATGTATTCTCAACACTTGATATAAATGCAAAATTCAATTTCTTCCGCTCCATATTCAGGTTCCATTTTGATTTGGCATTTCCTCTGAAAAAGATAAAGGTTAAGAAAAATAAATTGGTCACTAAAATTAAACTTGAACAAAAATTTGTTGAATTAAGGGAAAGTATTTTCAAGTTACACACTATAACAAAAAATCTAGAATCTTCTCATCCTTTACGCAAAAAGTACACTTCTCTGAGAAAACAATTAAGAGAAGAAATTAGATCTGCCAAGGCAAATGTTGCTCTCAAACACATAGAGGGGTCTCAAAACAAATCAAAAGCTGTTTGGGATATCGTAAATGATGTTTTACCGGGGAAAACTGATCGCTCATTCTCCAATTTTTCTCTTAGAGCATTGGATGATAAAGGTAAACTTGTACATAATCCCATTCTCGTCTCTAATATGTTTAACACATTCTTCTCGGAGGTGGGAATCAATTCTGGATCTTTGAACGATAATGTTGAACATTCATCATCTTCCATTCAACAGAGAGCCACTACTCATTCGTTATTTCTCTTCCCAACAGACGCAAATGAAGTAATTCAAATTATAAAATCACTTAGAATGAGTCGTTCTGCTGGCATTGACGAAGTATCGTCACAATTATTAAAAGAAGTTGCAGATCTTCTTGCTGCTCCGTTGGCTCACTTGGCAAACGCGTCATTTGAAGGAGGCGTTTTTCCATCTTGCCTCAAGACCTCAATTGTTAAACCTCTTTACAAGAAAGGTGACTCTAATGAACCAAAAAACTATCGTCCAATTTCTATTCTTTCAACCTTTTCAAAGGTATTAGAAAAGTTATTCTCCAAAAGACTTACAACTTTTTTAGAATCTAAGAATCTTCTTTTTAATAAACAATTTGGCTTTAGGAAAAATCTTGGTACACTTAATGCCATGTTTAGTTTTATTTCTGACATTACACATGCCCTAGACAATAGACAGCACACAATGGGTCTTTTCTTTGATCTTACCAAGGCCTTTGATGTGGTTGATCATAGAATCCTTTTAGAAAAAGTGGACTCCTTTGGTATAAGAGGAAAAGCATTACAATGGATCAAGTCCTACTTATTAGGACGAAAGCAGTTTGTGCAAATTCCTTTCATTGATGCCCTAGGTTGCCTCCATAAACAAGTATCAAACGAGGTGTTTGTTCATACAGGCGTACCTCAAGGGTCCGTCCTTGGGCCAATCTTATTTCTTATGTATATTGATGATCTACATCTTAGCATAAGAAATTCCAAGCTCTGTCTTTACGCAGATGATACATCGATTTCCATATCTAACAATAATGAAGACCAGCTTCAGATTGACACTTTTATTCAAAGCAGTTCTCTACTTCAGTGGATATCTGAGAATCATCTTTTTGTGAACATGGACAAAACTAGCCTCATTGAGTTTAAATTAACTAATTCTAAATCACATTTTTACAATTACTCCAGTATTCTTATTGGTGATACAGAGATTTCATCTAGTGATTATACTATATTTTTGGGCCTGGTGATTGATTCAAATCTGACATTTAAAAAACATATAGACAGAGTTTGCAGCATAGTGGAATTTTCTTACTTCGGAGACTTTTAATGTTTTCAAATAGAGACATCTTGATTACAGCGTACTACGGATGTGTCTACCCACACTTAGTATATGGACTCCCAATATGGGGCGCTGAGTGCTCAAGGGTGAAGTGCGTATTTGCATTGCAAAAAAAGGCTCTGAGAGTTATACTTGGATTGCCCCGAAATAAATCTTGTAGAGGACTTTTCCGACGTAACAAATTACTTACTTTCCCTTCACTATATATCTTGGAAACCCTTATGTTTACGAAGAAAAATATTCACCTTTTCCATCTAAAATCACATGCTCTTAGAAATTTACATAATTTAGATATTCCCCGTCACAATAGTACTTTTTATAAAAAACACTCCACTTACAACTGTGTTAAGTTGTATAATAAGTTACCTAGGTTCTTGAAGGCTGAAGCTTGTGTGCATGTTTTTAGAAAGATATTGAAATTTGTTTTATTAGAAAAAGAATACTATTCAGTTTCTGACTATTTACAAGATACAATAATAGATAGTAAGCATAAGTTACATAGTTATAATTTATGAATTGTAAATAGTTTATATTAATGAAATGTTGTGCAATAGGTTAAGGAAGACGTTTGTCCATGACAATCTTGTTTTTATGACAATAAACTTATTTGATTTGATTTGATTTGATATCCCAGGTTAACAAATAATAATTTATCACTATATTATTTCATATACGTATCCTTCCATGAAATAAATGGTAGAAATTCTTCTTTACTAACACTTTCCTTCTTACAATATAAAAACCAAAAATATTCGCACTCAATACAACTGACGGTCTCCAAAGGAAGATCGAATAACAACTCTAATTTAAGATTGAATGGAAGCTTCTGAGGTAAACGCATCATTTTTCATAACGTCATCTTTAGCCTTACTGTTGAATCTAGAATTAAACTCGTTATTTATCGCTGGCAACCACCTTATCAATTGCAACCATTGGTCTGAATCCAATTTTATTACTTCACGTTGACTTTGTATCATAACATATGTCTTATCAGAATTGTTTCTGACTAAAGCACGTAATCTATTTCCTATTATTGTAAATAAAGTTTCGTATTGAAAATTTCCATCATCATCATGTGAATAGATCTTGTGAGTTTCCATGTTGTCGTGACGGCGTCTAAGATAAGACTGAGTTCACTATCATAACAAGAATCTGAAACCATAGATTCATCTTCCGATTCTTCTACACTTTGTGAAACGGAAAATTCTTAAAAATATTATATTGTAATTCTAATGGTAATTTTCCTATATGATTTTCTAAAGACATAATTAAATTATTGTCTGTTTTTGGATCTTGCACATGTTCACCTCCATGTCCGACATGAGTTTGATTCCTATACCATCTAGTGTCACCCGTTGTCCACGTACTAGAAGAAATAAATTTGCTTTGTTCAGGTTTTCTTCCTTCTAAAAATATTCTCTCGTACTATGTTTGATAAGCTGATATTGTTGGATCGGTTATCGGACGTCGACTGTTGTGTTGATCTTGATTTGATTGACCCTGAGCAGGAGCACGGTGTGCCATGGTTTAAGTATAACGATCGACTAACAACTCGGTCTGAGCAAAGCTAGAACAAAAAATCATATACGTATTTACCGCCCACGCCTGACACTAGGGTCAAGCGATATGATAGCGCGCCAACGGTCGAGTTCAGAGATCTTACCAATTTCTGTTCTCCTAATACTTAACGACCATTTTAACGTATTTATTGTCAACAGAAAAGGATATAAAAGGATAACGAATTAATGTAACACCGAAAAACGCATTTGTATTTAATATAGTATAACTAAAAGAGAGAAAACAAAAATCGTATATGTATTTATTATAGTATAATGTAATAAATCGTGTGAGTTGGCAGCACTGAGATATATTTTTGCAATTAATCGTGTGTATTGGTAACACTGCGAAAAAACAGTTTGTACATTTTATATAGTATACAGAAAGACTGATTTTTTTGCATCTGAACAAATTAATACTATATTAAATACGAATTAAAAATACATTTTATATAGTATATCGTGTACTGGCTCGGTGTAAGCGAAGCGAGCCACACGTTCTTCTGCCGCTACTTACGTTACCCTCTCGGGTGTGTCACTGTGCTGTGGTGGTATCGACTCGGTCTCACAAATTGAAGGTTCTCGGATCGATCCCAGCACCGGCCATCGACACTTTTTGCCCACACAATAAATACAATTAATTTTAATAAATACGCCGTGACGTCAGAGCGCGGCGTGACGTCACGCCAAAACAACACTGACCTAGGACTACGTGGTGGGGGTCCACGTGCTTGTAGTAAACAATAGTAAACTTGACCTCTAGGGTCAACACGTGGTGATAATCACGCCAAAACAACACTGACCTAGGACAACGTCGTGGGGGTCCACGTGCTTGTATTAAACAATAGTAAACTTGACCACTAGGGTCAACATGTGGTGATAAATTTGTAAACAATAACAGTACAAAGTCCAAGGTTGCGCTTCAACCGCTATTTCTATACTACTACTTACTGTATTATCATGTCTGACTTCCTTCCATTTGTGGCTTGGTGGAGGTTGTGGTATTTTACTGCCTATACTACAGTTGATGATTATGTCTTCAGGAACAACACGCTTCTTCAGTTTTCCCATTTTTGGATGCTCTCCTCTGCCTCGGAATAAGCCTGGGGGCTCAATTTTAAAACTACCTACCTTCTCTTTATGGCCATCGATTAAACAACAGCCATAATCCTTTACAAGTCTTTCATCTTCTTCCTTAATTGCCTGGAAAACATATTCATACAAAAATGAAAAACATATTTTTGAAGATTGGAACAATATGAAACCAAAATTTGGTTAAGGTATATTGATGATATCTTTTGTGTTTGGGAAAAAATTGAACATACAGAATGAATTTTTAACATATATTAATAAAATACCACCAACAATAAAATTCACTATTGAAAATGTAGTCAATGGAGAAATTCTTTTTCTGGACGTTTTAATTACTAAGACAATGAAAACAAAATAAGACTTCTCTTTTTCACAAAAAAACTTTTAGTGAACAGTATCTAAATTATAATGCAAACCATCCTCAACATGTTAAAATTGGTCTTGTACAAAGTTTATTTAAAATGATTGATACGTTAGTCACGGATAAGAAAGACAAAATACTTGACGAAAAAGATACTACAGATCTGTTGGTTAAAAATGATTATCCTAGAGGAATTATTGAAAAAGCAAAAAGAAAAAACAAAAGCTTCACTATAAATAAAAATTGTGAACAACAGAAACCTTTAACAACAGTTCCAATTATAGGATTCCATATGTAAAAGAAATATCTGAAAAAATTTTTAAAGCTAATTCAAAATTTAACATCCGAACTGTATTTAATTCCTCCAACAATCTAAGAAGCCATTTAACTAAATTAAAACAGAAAAATAAACAACAAGAAACAAAAAATGTAATATATAAAATTGATTGTCATTGCAATAAAACATATAGGTCAAACTTCAAGAAAAATTTTATAAAGAATAAATGAACACATTTACAACTATAAAAAAGAAAATATAGAATAATCAAAATTAGTTGAACATGATGTTCAAATGAATGAAAAAATGAAAAACATTATATAAATTTTAATTCTACAATTGTAATTTTTAAAGAACCCTTATGTACCAAAAGAAACCAAATTGAAAGTGCATGTATGGCAGTTTTGAAAGATGGATGTATTTCCCAACAGTCTATAAATTTTATATTACCT
>JAQJVL010008408.1:0-19858 GCA_035578905.1 Stictocephala bisonia
AGAAAAATTTATTTATCAAATTTCCCAGGCTTCTATATTTGTTTTATTCAAACATTATCAATCATTATATTTAATGGAATCATTGAATATATTATTACTAAGAAATAGATTCCTCACAGGAATATTTGTGTCTGTAATTTGGTTAGTTAGTGAGGTCTGCTACTACAGCTGGTTTAAACTGCATTACATTTACATGGACATTACACTAGCGCTTTACTACTGGGCTACAAAAACATTGAGCACAACATTTAACAATGCACGATAAATCTATCTGTGTGCTTATAAAATCAATACTAGAATCTAAATGCTAAGTCTAAAATTGTTTATCTAAACAAAAATGTTCTCATACAGCTGTCAGTGTTTTACGTTGTGTTATAATCTAACTAAAAATTACATGTTTACTACAATCGGCTAAAAACTAAACAGTTAAAATTTATATAAACCTCACCAGAGAACTGGAAGTATGGAGGAGAGTCCTGAAATCTCATGTTTTGTTCCCGAAAATAGGTCAGCAACTGAGCTAAATACAGTCATAAGTTAGATAAAACCGATTGATGGACACACTGAACAGATCGAAGTGCACTAACTGGATAGAAAACGTGCAGTTTAGAACGGGAACGTCACTGGGTGCCCTGGAACCGATGGGAGAGTAACAGTCAATAAGACAGCTTCGTGGACGTCACTGATATTCAGATAACAGTGTTATTTCAGTCACGTTATGTTTTGGAACTGCTGTCAAACAGAGAGTAAGAAGCAGTGGGGCCCAATTCCAATTAAAAACTTCCTTTAGGCCCAAACCCCTAATGGTTGCCATAGTCTGACAAATCGCCCTTAAATGGTGATACCTCACTTCACTTGCCACGTGTATGCAGCAGCTGATGGTGCAGCATCGCAGTTAGGGCCACGATCCGTTCACTCGCCCAGCTCGCTGTTCCGATTGCCGTATCTGCTGACCCGACCGCGCGATAAACTTCACGCTCCTAAGTGGGAATCCATATTGTGAAATACAATTTCTTCTCTTCGTATTTCCTCGTCGAACGTAGACGACGACCACTTACTATTAGCCAATGTCCGGTGAATGTCCGTGAAAAACGTGGTATTGTTATGACCTGCTTCTGATTCTACTACTAGACATTTGAAAATACCTCTCCAAGGTCCTACCATGTCAAGATATCTCACAAAGAAACAGAGATTTCCTTGATGAACAACAATTTATGGTGAGACACTTGGTACAATCCTGCTAGATGATTTAGCCATGATGTAGGTTAACAATTTGATGTTCATATATGATATATCCAATTACTTTCCTCAAATTTAAGATGAACTGAAAAATAATTTACGTTTCAAGTAATTAATGGAAGAGTAAAACAAGTCAATCATTATTCATGACTTCTCAGAGCTAGCCCATCATACATACGTTGTAGTGGATACCTTAAGAGGGTGTGAAAATGTCTCCTACTGTGGGTTCAGAAATCATTTATACCTGACTTTGGAGTTTGAAGATGGTTTAATAGGAAACTAAGAGACCTATGGAAAATCCAATCACACGATTGCTTTCATAGTTTAATTTTACGTAGTGACATATGAATTTATAAATTGTATTATAAGTTTTAATAATTTTTATCCTAGTTGGAATAAAAACGTACAAGATTTTTAACTAGTTTTCCTTGTTTATCAACTTTACACTTTTATTACTAAAAACCCCGTTAATGTAAAGCATTTATATTTTAATACGATGTTGACAGAAGTATTGTCTACAAGTGTCTAACATTTCAGAAATTGAGCTTTTCAAGAAAAAGGTTCTAATCAATTTCCTGGAACGTTTTCTTGGCTTCTAGAGGTTGCAAATTAATTTCTGGGTCACGTTGTAATCCTTCTAAAAATGTGTAGCTACGATACATTTTTTAGATGCGTAAGTAAATGCAGTGATTTTAAATATATTATTTAAATCGTCACATTTTACTTTACCCATATAAAGGTAATGTATCGTACCTACACATTTTTAGAAGGATTACAACGTCACCAATAATAAAGTTTACGATCATAGGAATAAAAACGTTGTTCAAGGAAATTTAAAAGGACATTTTTCTTGGAAAGTTTAAATTCTGAAATGTTAAACTTGTAGAAATCATTCCTGTCAACCAAATAATAAAATATAAATGAGATTCATTAACGGGGATTTTAGTAATAAAAATGTAAATTTGATGCACAGTGAAAAAGAAAAATAGTTACAATTCCTATACTTCTTTTGTTCTAACATTTTAATGAATGTTTAAAAATTTTCATTAAAATTATAAAAAGCTTGGAGCATAACATACAATTAAACGAGGAAAACAATTGATATGATTGGATTTTTCCTGGGCCTCTAGTTTACTAGTAAACAACCCCCCAAACCCAAAGTCAGGGACACACGAGTTCTGCGTCGACAGTAAGTGTGTATTAAGCAATAAAACGTTCTAAACAAACAAAATTTGTTATACAATATGTCCTCGGTGAAATAAAATTCAGAAGTTTCCACTGACGTGAGTAGTCAGCCCTGAAGATGGCCAGCTGGGACGTGAGTGAAACGTTAGTTCAGAACCTACTACTTTAAGGACGTAAATATATATAGTGACCATGGAACTCAGCAATATATATAAAATTGGATATAGTTTGAAAACTTTATCGAAAACAAAGAATACTTTTTTTACTATATAGGTAAAATTATTTAAGTTAGCATACAAATTACATAAGACTAGGGGACAACCCTGCACGCTTCGCGTGCCAACTCCGTCGTCACTCGCTACGCTCGTGTGAGGTAAGCTCGGCTTGGGGCCTCGCCTGGGTAATCTGCCTTTAAACCCTTTGAGGAACTCGGCCTGCGGCCTCGTGGGGAGCTCGGCCTATGGCCTCGCCAAGACGCTCTGCTACACGCCTCTTTGTGGAACTCGGCCTACGGCCTCGCGGGGGAAAGTTCGGGCAGCGGCCTCACCAAGACACTGCTATAGTCCCATTTGAGGAGCTTGGCCTACGGCAATAGATCCAAGGTCTCTTA
Source organism: Stictocephala bisonia (assembly GCA_035578905.1). Lineage (NCBI taxonomy): Eukaryota > Metazoa > Arthropoda > Insecta > Hemiptera > Membracidae > Stictocephala > Stictocephala bisonia. The sequence continues at coordinate 3,035 of JAQJVL010008408.1, forward strand.
AAAGGTTTTATTAGGTAGGAGTTTTTTATTTGTTGTTGCCCAAACGTAAAACTGTCATTCCCTTCGTAGTGACCGGTCTAGGCTACACACCAACGGTTGTACATGCAAGGGTTGGTTCGTTCAGCTATAACCATTTGTTGTTGCCCAAACGTAACACTGTCATTCCCTTCGTAGTGACCGGTCTAGGCTACACACCAACGGTTGTACATGCAAGGGTTGATTCGTTCAGCTAAAACCTTTTGAACATACCTAGATTGAGAAGAATGTATAAAGCATGTTTAAATACAAAGTTCAGTCCTTTTAAAAAAATAAAAAAAATTGGGTGTGCGTCGGACCACACGGTGGAAGTTATATTTCTTTGGCCATTCTCATACACCCACTCACGCACACAAACAGACAGGATATATAAATGAAATATAAGACATTTTTCAATATTATTCAATATATTTATCTTCAATATATTATACGTGACTTCATTATTATATTATACACCTATATTATCATTATCAGTAATTTCTTCGATTAAATTTCTTCGATTAACAATCGATTAATCGATAGTTCTTAAAAATTTGTTCTTACTTTTCAGCGTGACGCGGTTTCTCGACCAACATCCCATCTCAAAGTGTCTAACGGGCGCAAAGAAGTATAACTTCAATAAATTGTTTCGTTGGTTTTATCTATATTTATAAAAGAGGATGTTTGTATGTTATAAGTTTATGCGCTGCCAAACCATCCAACCGATCGCCATGAAACTTTAGGATGTTGTCCTGTATACTCCCGAGATGGTTTCTGTGAAGTTTGATGCAGATCCGTCCACAGGGTCCTGCCCCACGGGCTCCTAAAGATCCCATGTTATTCAAATGGAGAATCTGAATTGTTTACAAAAAACATATGACTGTGTGGTTTAATGTAGTTTCACATGCCATAAGCAGATTGAAGTTCTCACAACAACAGTACTGTATATGTTTTGATTTTATGTAGTTCTACATTTTACCTTGAGAGTGTAGCACACACTACTTTTACTTGATCAGGTGATCTGTATTTGGTGTTAACCTTTTTTCCTCGGTAATTAAAACATGTGGTGAAACGTGAAAATAAAAAATAAATAATTATTTGTTTACTTTTTATGATATGCCTTCTAAAAAATCTAATATTGGTAGAAGAAGCAAAAATGCTCGAATTCTTTCAGCTATTAGAGCTGGGGAAACATCTAGAGAGACAGAAGCACGCTTGGAAGCTGCCCGAATAAGAGCATCGTCTTCAAGAGCTGCTGAAACCCCTGCAGGGCGGGAAGCACGACTTGAAGACCTGCGAGAACGAGCTTCGATTTCAAGAGATGCCGAAACACCCGCAGAACGAGATGCTCGACGTGCCATTGAACGTATACGTCAGAATCAAACAAGAACACGAGTTAGTCTCAATAAAGCTGCGTTCAATTATGACAACACCGTTCATTATAACATGCATAGCGATATTGCTATTGGTCCGATGTCTACTTTATGTCCGTACTGTCACGCTTTAAAGTTTAAAAAAGAATCATCCGGAATGTGCTGCTCGAATGGTAAAGTAAATTTGCCACCATTGGATGAACCACCAGAAAAACTCTTTTCTTATCTGGCAGGATCTTCTCGAGAGTCCAAACACTTTCTGCAACATATTCGGAAATATAATTCTTGCTTTCAAATGACATCGTTTAGGGCATCAAATATAGTGCGATACGGTAATTTCACGCCGACATTCAAAGTTCAAGGACAAGTATACCATCAAATAGGTTCTCTTCTTCCAGTACATGAAGAAGATCCGGTGTTTTTGCAAATTTATTTCATTGACAATATAGAGGAAGAACTTGATCACCGATGCGCCTTTAGTTTAGCCCTAAACAGGGAAATAGTCGCTGAAATACGTGCTTTACTTCATGAGCATAACCGGTTGGTCCGAGATTTTAAATCTGCATTTGAAAACCCAAGTACAGACGACTTCAAGGTTATTATCAGGGCAGACAAAACACCAACAAATGAACATACAAGAAGATTTAATGCTCAAATGGCCTCTGAGGTAGCAGCTGTGGTTATTGGAACAGAAATTACTCGACGAGATATTGTTATCAGCAAGCGAGATGGAACCAAACATCGAGTTTCTGAAACACACCAATCTTATGATGCTCTTCAATATCCCATCATGTTTCCACGAGGAGAAGATGGATATCACCTCGAACTTTATCAAATAAATCCTGGAACAGGAAATGCGACTTCAAAAAAGGTTAGTTGCAAAGATTTTTATGCGCATCGTATCATGATTAGAGATCAGCAGACAAACCACCTTTTGCAGTGTCGACAGCTCTTCCAACAATTTATTTTTGATATGTACGCCAAAGTTGAAAGCGAACGACTGAACTACATTCGTTTTAACCAGTCAAAGCTGCGAGTCGAACAGTATATACATCTGAGGGATGCAGTTGCCAATGACAGAGCAGCTGCTGATGTTGGGCAGAAAGTTATTCTGCCAGCATCTTACACTGGAAGTCCAAGGCATATGCATGAGTATGCACAAGATGCTTTAACGTATGTTCGGAAGTATGGACGCCCTGATCTTTTTATCACATTTACATGTAATCCGTCCTGGACTGATATAACCGAATTACTCATACAGGGCCAGCAACCATGTCATCGGCACGACATAACGGCAAGGGTCTTCAAGCAAAAGTTGATTCGTTTCATGGACATAATCACCAAAAACGATATATATGGTCAGACTCGATGCTGGATGTACTCCGTAGAGTGGCAGAAAATAGGCCTGCCTCATGCACATATTTTGATATGGTTAGTTGATAAGATTGCCCCAACACAGATTGATGACACAATAAGTGCCGAACATCCTCATTCAGTGTAAGATCCAGAGTTATTTGCGATTGTGAAGAAAAATATGATCCATGGACCATGTGGGGTTCATAACCCAAATTCACCGTGCATGAAAGATGGAAAATGTACGAAGAATTATCCACGTGCCATGATAAGAGAGACACAGACCGGTGGAGATGGTTATCCGCAATACAGACGGAGATGTCCAGAAAATGGTGGGTACACAGCAACCATTAGTGTTAATGGCATAGACTTCGAAATTGATAATAGGTGGATAGTGCCATACCCTCCCATGCTTTTAAAATCTTTCAATACTCACATAAACGTAGAATACTGCAATTCGGTTAAATCGATCAAATACATATGCAAATATGTCAATAAAGGAAGTGACATGGCAGTTTTTGGACTTGAAAATCCTAATGCCCCCGTAGATGAAATTGAACAATTTCAAATTGGGCGGTATATTAGCAGTAATGAAGCTGTGTGGCGAATTCTTGGTTTCGACACCCATGAGCGCTTTCCTGCCGTCATGCATCTCAGCGTACATTTGGAAAACGGCCAACGAGTGTATTTCACGGAAGAGAATGCTGCCCAGAGAGCTTTAGAACCACAAAACACTACTTTGACCGCATTTTTCAAGCTGTGTGAAGCTAACACCTTTGCGAAAACCTTACTGTATCCTGAGGTTTCGCACTACTATACTTGGAATACCAGTACTAAAATGTTTTACAAAAGAAAATGGGGTGTTTTACATCATGCAGTGGATGGCATATTTTCAACTGACACTTTGGGACGAGTTTACACAGTGCATCCAAGTAACAGTGAGTGCTACTACCTACGAATGTTGCTCCATGTAGTAAAAGGGCCAACTTCCTTTCAAGACCTGAAAACGGTTGAAGGACAAGTTTGTCAGACATTTAGAGAAGCGTGTTCCAATCTTGGTTTGCTAGAAAATGATTCCCATTGGGACAACACACTTGCTGAGGCATCTGAAACACGTAATGCCCAGCAGATACGGACTCTCTTTGCCATAATCTTAACAGCTTGCGCTCCTTCAGATCCACAGCATCTTTGGGAAAAGCATAAAGAGAGTATGAGCGAGGACATCCTCCTCCGATTACGCAGAATTAATCCTGGCTTAGAAGTGCAGTATTCAGAAGATGTTTTCAATGAAGCGCTTATTTCACTTGAGGATGTATGTATTTCCATAAACAACAAAATGCTCAATGAAATCGGGCTGCGTTCACCGGAAAGAAACAGAAATGGCGTTCCTGATAAAGAGTTGTTACAGGAAACACAGTACAACATAACTGAACTAAAAGTGTACGTTGAAACCCAAGAAAAAATACTAACTGACGATCAAAAGCTCGCATACGTCACAGTCATGCACTATGTTCGAGAGGGGAATGGTGGCCTTCTTTTCATTGACGCTCCAAGTGGCACAGGAAAAACGTTTTTGTTGAATTTGTTACTGGCAAAAATTAGGGTGAACAAAAATATTGCTCTGGCTGTGGCTTCATCTGGAATCGCAGCCACTTTGCTTGATGGAGGACGCACGGCACACTTGGCTTTTAAATTACCATTGAATTTAAATCAAACCGCAAATTATCAATGCAATATCAGCAAAACATCTGGAATGGCAACTTTGCTCCAAACATGCCAGCTTATTATATGGGATGAGTGCACCATGGCCCATAAAAAAGCGCTAGAGGCACTTGACCACACTCTTAAAGATTTTAGAAACAATAAAAGGCTAATGGGTGGAGCATTAATACTGCTCGCCGGTGATTTCCGCCAGACTTTGCCAATTATACCAAGGTCAACGCCAGCAGATGAGCTGAACGCATGCCTTAAGAATTCCTCCTTATGGAGACATGTCAAAAAATTAACACTGTCAACTAATATGCGGGTGCATTTACTACAGGATAATTCCACAGAGCACTTTGCTAAGCAACTTTTGGATGTGGGAGACGGGAAACTTCCACTTGATCCCCTAACAAAAGAAATAGATTTCCCAACAAACTTTTGCCAGATGCAATCATCACTCGAGGATCTAGAGAAAAAATTTTCCCGGACATTGCTATTAATTTAAGAGATCACAATTGGCTTTGTGAGAGAGCAATCTTAGCTCCAAAAAATTATGATGTGAATCGTATCAATATAAAGATACAATCAAAAATTCCCGGTGTTGCGACGGAATACAAATCAATTGACACAATTGTCGAAGAGGAACAATCAATAAACTATCCAACAGAATTTCTAAATTCATTAGAGCCTCCTGGAATGCCACCGCATACATTGAATTTGAAAGTCGGTTCGCCAATATTGCTTCTTCGAAATTTGAACTCCCCAAAACTGTGCAACGGGACTAGACTTACTGTAAAAAACTAATGCCCAATTTGATTGAAGCAAAAATATTGAACGGAAAATGCAAAGGAGAAGATGTGCTGATACCAAGGATTCCGATGTTTTCAACTGATTTGCCATTCAATTTTAAACGGCTCCAATTTCCTGTGCGACTTGCTTTCGCAATAACTATTAATAAGTCTCAAGGACAGTCATTGCGCGTTGCCGCAATAAATTTAAGTAATATATGTTTTTCACATGGACAGCTCTACGTCGCTTGCTCGAGAGTAGGCTCACCAAAAAACCTTTACATTTATACACAAAATAAGAAGACCAAAAATATTGTTTACCCTCTTGCACTCATTTAATAAATAATGGTTTTTTCTATAATTCTTTTTATTGCTTTATTTTGGTATGTCAATGAAAAATGAAAGGCGAGACAACGTCTGCCGGGTTCAGCTAGTCTATATTTATAAAAGAGGATGTTTGTATGTATATATGTGTGTGTGTGTGTGTGTGTGTGTGTGTGTGTGTGTGTGTGTGTGTGTGTGTGTGTGTGTGTGTGTGTGTGTGTGTGTGTGTGTGTGTGTGTGTGTGTGTGTGTGTGTGTGTGTGTGTGTGTGTGTGTGTGTGTGTGTGTGTGTGTGTGTGTGTGTGTGTGTGTGTGTGTGTGTGTGTGTGTGTGTGTGTGTGTGTGTGTGTGTGTGTGTGTGTGTGTGTGTGTGTGTGTGTGTGTGTGTGTGTGTGTGTGTGTGTGTGTGTGTGTGTGTGTGTGTGTGTGTGTGTGTGTGTGTGTGTGTGTGTGTGTGTGTGTGTGTGTGTGTGTGTGTGTGTGTGTGTGTGTGTGTGTGTGTGTGTGTGTGTGTGTGTGTGTGTGTGTGTGTGTGTGTGTGTGTGTGTGTGTGTGTGTGTGTGTGTGTGTGTGTGTGTGTGTGTGTGTGTGTGTGTGTGTGTGTGTGTGTGTTGTAACGGGTCCACCAAATTGGTAGGGAAATTTAATTAATTTAGATAAATAATAAATAAATTATTATATAAAAGGAAAGAAATATATTTAATCAAAATAAAAAGAAGTTTTAAATCATATTAGAGAATTGTCGTAAGAAAGACGCAGTTGGGTAGACATGGAGACATAAATATGTCGACTCAAACAAGGCCCTTTGTTCGAAACAGGATGGGTGGTTCAGTTCCGAGAATCATCAAAACATCTGGAATGCGTGAGACCAAAACAGTCAACAAATTCACAACGCAGTGGCGGGGACAGGAATCAACATGCAAGTCGGTTGAAAGTTTCCATTACCCCCACCCGTTATTCAAAAGAAAGAACGTACAAGCAACGTTGGAGCAGACGACCTAGTGACAAACAACAAAAAAAAAAAGTAGGGACGCTATTGGTTCAAAAAATTAGAGGAGGGGAATACCACGCGGTTGACCAAAATCAAGGGCTCTCGCCCTCGCTCTCGGTGGCATCACTCTGTACTTTGCTCTCGCCCAGGGAGTCAATGGGATGACTTCGTCTTTTCTCTCGCCATCGGAAACAGTAACATGACTCCGATCCTCTGCCGACATTGAAAGCTCTCACTATAGTACAACCTAGACAGTCCTAGAATCATATTTGTGCAGTATTGTTTGAAACAGTGCGTTAATAAATCTTGTTCAGTGAATTGAATATTAAATTTGAACCGGTCTGACTAATACTCCACGAGAACCTCTTAGTGCCTCAGATAAGTGTATTTCTAATTAAGTTGTAAAATAGAATATTAATGATGATTTCTTAATAAATTCAGTCAAGTTTAATTTTTATATTGAAATAACTTTGTTAGAAAAATAATCTAAAGTAAATGTCTAATTGAAACATGTGATTAAAATAATATTTTGAAAGCTTAACTATCTTGTTTGATTGCATCATATAAGCTTCACCGAATTACCCGTTAGACCCTGAGATCAATTTTAAGAGAAATCATGCAATAATTTAATGACTTTCATTAAATTAAATAAATAAATTTAATAAAAGCAACAACCTCCTTAAAGGTAAAAGGTTACAAATTGTCACCCAATAATTTGGGACAAAAAAGAAATTAATTAAAGAACCCTGATTTATTGAATATCATTATTTTAATTTAATCAATAAATTAAATAAAATAAATAAAGTAACAAAAGGCGTAACGTTACAGAATGACGCGACAACGTGAGGCTTAATTATTACAGATTTAATAAATAATGTAACATAACGTTACAGAATGGCGCCAACAACGTGAAGCTGTATGATGCAATTAAAATAAAAAAAAAAAAAAAAAAAAAAAAAAAAGACATGAAAATAATTGGTTAACAATTTATTAGAAAATCATAGCTTATGTGAAATTTCATGTCAAGTTGATTATATAAAAATTGTGATAGGCTGTATATCATAGTAGTGAATTAAATGTAGTTGAAAATATTTAAAATATGAGATAATAGAAGCCTAGGAAAATATATTTTAATTTTAGTAAACTTTAATTAAAAAGAATAAAAGAGTCATAGGACATATTTTTCAATTATTAAATTCTAAAAAATAAAATAATCATGTCAAACATAGACATGGTGGAAAGTACGGAAATTGATTCCGACAATTCGGACACCTCTCTGAGCGTTATCAGGGAGATTAACATAAATAAAAACAAAACCGAAAGCGATGAAGCTAGGTCAAAATCAAGTAAAGAATACACATTGTCCAGTATAATGGACATGCTAATAAAAATAAACACCAAACAAGATAAATTTGAAACCAAATTGACTAATATAAGTGAGGAGAATAATAATAAATATGATAATCTAGAAGCTCAACTAAACAGCATGAATGAAAGTATGAATACTAAATTTGACAGATTTGAAAGCAAGCTTGAGGAAAATAATAAGAGACTAGATGCAGTAGAGGCTAAGTTAGATGCTAAATTTGATGAGTTTAGGAGAGATATAAATGAAAGAATAGATAAGTTTGAAGATAAACTTATAAACAATAAAATAAATGAAATAAATGAAGTTGAAAATAAAGTTAGTGAGATAAAGGAGGTTAATGTTGTGAATGAAGTAGAGAACAAAGATAGGCAAGAACCTGTCAAAGTAAATAATGATAAGGACAGCCTATTGTCCAATAAAATAGAGTTGCTGTTAAGAGTAAATAATGACATAAATACCAAACTTGAGCAGATTGAGGTTAAGCTAGGAGGAACAGGTAGTAAGATGAAAGAGATGAATAATAATAAGATGAACTTAAATGAGGAGGAAACTAATGTGAGGTTAGATTTGCTGGTAAACATAACCAATAAAATAAACTCTAGACTTGATAAAATAAATGTGAGGTTAGGTGGAAAAAGTTTTGAGGTAAAAGAAGTAAATAATGATGTAGTAGATCTGAACAATGAATCTAATGTGAAAATAAATAAACACATAAAAGAAGTTGATGATAGGATAGGGAGTACTAAAGACAACTATGTCAATGAAACTAAAAGAGTAAATGTAGACTTTGTTGAGTACGAGCTAGATGAACACTTAGAAGCAAATGCAACACTAAATGAGATAGGCTATGAACTAAGTAACCAAATCAGTAGGCCTAAAATAAATGATGAAATAGAAAACCAGATAGGGCATCTAAACACAGTGTTAGATAGCAAAATAGGACAAATAAATGAAACCCTAGCACTTGGTAACTTCAATTTTGAAAGTGTAGTAGATGACTTCAAATGTCAAGAAAATAAAAAACTAAAAATGATCAGAAGTAGGATTGAGGAGCTAAATGAGTTCTTCAAGTTTGAGATGGAGATCATAAATAAATATTGGGGTCTAAACAAGCAGAAAGAAGTTGAAAATAATATGATGGGGGGTGAAAACTTTGATGTAGACATGGAAGACTTTGTAAACTATGTTATGAGGTATTATAATATCTCATGCTTCTCAAACTTTAAGTATAAAAAGAAAAAAGTTAAACCAGTGTTCTCGGATAACTACATTTGCTCAGAAAACTAAACTATAAACTCAGCTGGTCACTAAAAAATATTTAAAAAATAATAATAAATAAATAGTGATTGAAACAACATAACTTTAATAATAGGGGGGTTGTATGAAAATAAATAAAGAAAATGTAGAGATGATATTTAAATAGAAGAATGTTTAAATAGGTCATTTAACAATAAACAAATAATAGGCCTAATTAAAAGTTTGTGAAAAATAATAATAACCAGAGAGTTGTTATTAAATATGAAAAATATTAAATGATTTAAATGAAACTTTGATAATAATATGTGTTAAATGATTATGACATTAATAATAAAATGATTTTTAGGTGAGAATAAGATAGTTTGAGAAGATGTTTTATAGTAGCTCGTTTCATAATCCATGAATGTTTATATTGAATATTTTAAAATAATAACCTGATAAATGTGTAAAACTAAAAAGAAGTATGGAGATTTACTAAAATATATTGTTGACATAACCCATGTATACATAAATAAAATATGAACCAAATAATAATGCAATGACTAGGTTCACATAAAATGAAATAGGTGAGATAGGCCTATCTTGTAAAAGTTTGTATGATAAATGGTTAATACTAAACAATGTTCTAATGACCTGTCAATGTTCATGCTAAAAATGATTTAAATAATAACATGATATGACTCAAAGAAATGTTAAATCATGATGAAGTAAATAAAGTATAAGGTAACACTTTGTTTTTATAACTCTTGTATGTTGACATTGAATATAATCCAAATACACACATTGTGTATACGCTGTTAAAATAATGAAAGGAGAATTTCTTTTACAATACTGTGTTATTGTAACTTGTTTATACTTATATTGAAATGACTAAATGAATATAAAACAAATGATAATAGGAAATTGATGTGATATCAAGCTGATTTAGGGAGATTGTTTAAACTACCCTGTTAATATAACTGGTTCATGTCCATACTTTGAATACAACATTGGTAGAATGTGCCATGTATGTTAGATTAAAATGTATCAAGATTTTTAAAAAACACTTTGTATTTATAAACTATTTATGTTTATAATGAATACTACTCAGACAACAATATGATATGATTCCAGGATGTATTTAACTAATGTAATGAAGGAGATTTTTGAAAAATATTTTATTTTAATAACTTGTGTGTTCTTATATTGAAAGAAATCAGATGAATATAATTCTGATAATAAATGTAATAATTGATTTAAAAGGAAATAATGTAGAAGAGATCAATATGAAACATGATTATTATAACTTGTGTATGATAATTCTGATTATGACTCAATAATATGTATTGTATGTACTTTGATAAATTTACATGACATGATTCAAAGATATGGTTGACTAAGATGTGAAGGAGATGCTTTATAATAATTTTTTAATGCAACTTGTGTATATTGATGTTGAAATAACTCAAGTATGTACATTGTATATGCTATTATTGATATTTATGATGTTTAATCATCATAAGAATTTTATGAAGGGAGAATAGCCAGTGGTTAATAGCAGTACGATTCGAACATAATTTCAACTAGTCACTTTCTAAATTCTAAATTCCTTAACGCCAAGTACTCTATTAATCACACAATGGCACAGTATATCAGTTTTAGGTGGTGGTTAACCTTGACGATAGCGTCTAAAAACTAAAAGCTTACAGTGATCTGTAGCATGGCAAACCCCATTTACCAAAGTCATGTTATAGACACCTTTAGATTAGTAATTTAAAATATAACATTGTAAAATGAGAATGAAATATTGTAATAATGTAATGTAATTTTTGATGGTAAATTTTAGTACGGCAAGTGATACTAAGAACAGTGATAAGAATCACAATTTAATGAATAAAGTGTAACTGCAATGTTTGTTGATAATTTATTATGACTTTTTCACTTGTCAATGATGCAAGTCAGGAAAGATAAAAGATGATTAAATATGAGTTTGTTTAAAATGTTTTATAAATAATTTTTCAATCAATTTAGTTGTTTATGGAATTGAAAACATTGTAATAATTAGCAGTCAGTAATTAGATTGTGCTATATATATTTTATAATAGAAAAATAATTAAAGTAATAGGTACAGGTAGAATGACATTGCCATGAAAATAATTGATACTGTGTGGACACTGGGAACAATAGTGAAACAACCATCAGGTATAATGATATTGCAGCAAAACCAGCGACAACAAGGGACATTTTGGAAAAGTGGACATGTATGGACACAAATAGCAGTGTGGTGCCACCGATGGGTGTTCGGAGGACCGACCTACTCCCGAGAGCCATGGTGTTGCGGAGCAGCCGACCCAGTGACATACCAAGTGACTCATCCCATTGGCATGGCCCTGTCAACTGTCTGCATCCAGGCACACTAGTCCTTCAAGACCAACAACTTGATAGTGCAGCCATTGTGGACACATGAATCAACCTTTGTGTCATCTATCTTTATGTGACTTTCACAACCCATGGGTGTAAAACAGACATAGTTGGTGTTTGATTGTACATTCATTACAATCTTTTTAATCTACAAGACTCTTAGTTTTGTGAACCGGCCATTATCAGAACTTAACTCTGGTTTTTCAATACTTTAAAATTAAAACAAAAACAAGTTCGAACTAGTGTAAAACTTTACACTTGGACCGCATCCAGTTTTATAAAAGTGAGTGACTGTTTTTAAGCTTTTGTCAAAATAAGCAATAACTTCTGAAGAAAACCAATATTCTACAAGAACAATTACAACGTTCCAGAACCCTGGCCCATACTTGAACACTATGGTGTTGTAAATGAACTATTCCAAAGTACGTGCAGTGACATCAGACCCACTGGCGTAGCAACAACTTGGCAATATGTCTCAAGATAATAAATAAAAAATAAAATATTATGCAAATATGTATGAAATAAATAATAGCAATGAATAAATAACATATAACAAATAAATAACAAAACCAAAGTATAAATAATTTCTAAATGATGAATTTTTAACAATGAAAAAAGGACAATGGTGTTTATTGATAAATTTTTATATTATTCAATAATATGTGAAATATAAATATTAATTCAAATAATAATTTTATTACTAAAAAGAATTACAATAATTTTTATAATAAATTATAAAGTAACGAATAATAATAACTTGCATCAATGACAAAGAACTATGTAATGCATCTGTTGATTGGTAAACAATGTATAATACAAACTATTTTTGTATTAAAATAGGAGTTGATAACTTATTGTTGTTAATCAATACTTGTATATAATTTGATGATATGTGTACCATGCATTTCAGATAAAGGTATCGTTTTGTTTGATAACTTTGATTAAGGACTGATGAATTTCATTCCAAATAAATAATAAGTATAATCTGATGACTTATTATGTGAATGAGTTGGTAATTAATGATGTACAACTTTAAGAATTAATCATTTGTTGAATAACAAATAATATGTAAAAAGTTTTAAGGGATCTTTGATATAGTGATCAAAGATAAATGTTAAGAATTGACTAGGGATCGATGATATGTATAATAATATGATGACATGTTGATGATTGAAAATGTTGGGAAAATTGTTTGTGATTGATAGCTGACTTGATAATGTAAAGATTTGGTTAATGTATAATGAATTATTTGAGAATAGTGTGGATTGTGTAGTGTGTAAGAATTTATTTAAAAAATTAAAAGAAGGATAAAAGATTGAAAAAAGATATAGGAACTCAAAGAAGGATTTAAGGGGTGATAATGGATACTTGTATTTAAAGAAGGTTTAATGGGATAATATAGGTTACAGAAATTAAAGACGGGAAATGAATTGAATAAGGTTACAGAATTAAAAGAAGGTTTTAAGGTTTGATAACGGATACTTGTATTTAAAGAAGGTTTTAAGGGTTGAAAATGGATAATTGTACTTAAAGACGGATAAAAGGATTGAAAACAGGTTACAGTATTAAAAGAAGGATTAAGGGGTGAAATAGGATTTTAGTATTTAAAGAAGGTTAAATGGATTGATAACAGGTTATGGAATTTAAAGATGGTTTAAAGGAATGAAAATTTATATGAGGGATTTAGTAGAGTGTTGATAAAACAAATGATTGATGAATTGTTGAGTCAATGAATGATGATCACTACAACAAATGGTGAATTAGATGAAAAGCAGGTATAAAGAGTAGTCAAATGATTCTGATTATGATGCTTGAAAATAATAACTACAAACAAATATATGGATTAATCTAACTTTTGAATAATGAATTAATAATTGCTGAAGTGTATTGATATTGATACATAACCTATGTATTGTGATTGATAGTTTCATGCTACAAATCATTGTTGGTAATTGGAAACTTGTATAATTTTAAATGATGTATAATAGTTAATTAATGATATGGAATTTGTGAAGTACTACTTTGGACTTGTGAAATTTTGATTTGTAAATCATTGTTTTGATTCATGAATATATGTAGATGAATGAATATTTCATTGTTAATTTATAATTGTTGAATCTTAATAACGATTTAAATAATTTGTTAATAAATACTGATCATTTAGTATTTAAAAGGGAATTATAATTTGGTGAATTATTAAACTTAACAAACATGTGTATTTGATTTAAGAATGTATTGATATTTAAGGTATGAATTTCAAAGTGTAATGTATGATTTTGTTTGACAAATTTTAATTTATGATTGATGAATTTTTAGTTGACAACTTGTAATGATTAAATATATACTAAATTTTGTTAACAATTATATATGATGAAATACTGTTAGAATTTATTGAAATGTTGTCAAATGACTGTAAATTTTAAATAATTGACTTTTAATTGATAACTTGGTAACTTGTTAAATGGTAATTCATTGATTTGCATAGATAAGGTAAATAATTTTGTTGAATGAGAATGTTCATTTTAGACTCAATTTCTTACATGAAATCTAATATGTAATTTGATATTGAGTTGTATGATAGCTGATAGTTTCAATTTCTTTTTAGATATAAGCAAATAATGTAAAACTAAAACTTATCTGAGGAACAATCGACAATTTGGTGAATCGTGTTTAAGATCAAGATTTTTTGACTCGCGTTACTCACACATCGCAAAAAATCGGGGGGTACTGTAACGGGTCCACCAAATTGGTAGGGAAATTTAATTAATTTAGATAAATAATAAATAAATTATTATATAAAAGGAAAGAAATATATTTAATCAAAATAAAAAGAAGTTTTAAATCATATTAGAGAATTGTCGTAAGAAAGACGCAGTTGGGTAGACATGGAGACATAAATATGTCGACTCAAACAAGGCCCTTTGTTCGAAACAGGATGGGTGGTTCAGTTCCGAGAATCATCAAAACATCTGGAATGCGTGAGACCAAAACAGTCAACAAATTCACAACGCAGTGGCGGGGACAGGAATCAACATGCAAGTCGGTTGAAAGTTTCCATTACCCCCACCCGTTATTCAAAAGAAAGAACGTACAAGCAACGTTGGAGCAGACGACCTAGTGACAAACAACAAAAAAAAAAGTAGGGACGCTATTGGTTCAAAAAATTAGAGGAGGGGAATACCACGCGGTTGACCAAAATCAAGGGCTCTCGCCCTCGCTCTCGGTGGCATCACTCTGTACTTTGCTCTCGCCCAGGGAGTCAATGGGATGACTTCGTCTTTTCTCTCGCCATCGGAAACAGTAACATGACTCCGATCCTCTGCCGACATTGAAAGCTCTCACTATAGTACAACCTAGACAGTCCTAGAATCATATTTGTGCAGTATTGTTTGAAACAGTGCGTTAATAAATCTTGTTCAGTGAATTGAATATTAAATTTGAACCGGTCTGACTAATACTCCACGAGAACCTCTTAGTGCCTCAGATAAGTGTATTTCTAATTAAGTTGTAAAATAGAATATTAATGATGATTTCTTAATAAATTCAGTCAAGTTTAATTTTTATATTGAAATAACTTTGTTAGAAAAATAATCTAAAGTAAATGTCTAATTGAAACATGTGATTAAAATAATATTTTGAAAGCTTAACTATCTTGTTTGATTGCATCATATAAGCTTCACCGAATTACCCGTTAGACCCTGAGATCAATTTTAAGAGAAATCATGCAATAATTTAATGACTTTCATTAAATTAAATAAATAAATTTAATAAAAGCAACAACCTCCTTAAAGGTAAAAGGTTACAAATTGTCACCCAATAATTTGGGACAAAAAAGAAATTAATTAAAGAACCCTGATTTATTGAATATCATTATTTTAATTTAATCAATAAATTAAATAAAATAAATAAAGTAACAAAAGGCGTAACGTTACAGAATGACGCGACAACGTGAGGCTTTGTTGTTGCAGATTTAATTAATAAAATTAATTGTTGCATATTTGCTTAATTATCACATGTAACGAAAGAATAACGTTACAGTGTGTGTGTGTGTGTGTGTGTGTGTGTGTGTGTGTGTGTGTGTGTGTGTGTGTGTGTGTGTGTGTGTGTGTGTGTGTGTGTGTGTGTGTGTGTGTGTGTGTGTGTGTGTGTGTGTGTGTGTGTGTGTGTGTGTGTGTGTGTGTGTGTGTGTGTGTGTGTGTGTGTGTGTGTGTGTGTGTGTGTGTGTGTGTGTGTGTGTGTGTGTGTGTGTGTGTGTGTGTGTGTGTGTGTGTGTGTGTGTGTGTGTGTGTGTGTGTGTGTGTGTGTGTGTGTGTGTGTGTGTGTGTGTGTTTGAAGTTTATGCGCTGCCAAACCATCCAACCGATCGCCATGAAACTTTAGGATGTTGTCCTGTATACTCCCGAGATGGTTTCTGTGAAGTTTGATGCAGATCCGTCCACAGGGTCCTGCCCCACGGGCTCCTAAAGATCCCATGTTATTCAAATGGGGAATCTGAATTGTTTACAAAAAACATATGACTGTGTGGTTTAATGTAGTTTCACATGCCATTAGCAGATTGAAGTTCTCACAACAACAGTACTGTATATGTTTTGATTTATTGTAGTTCTACATTTCACCTTGAGAGTGTAGCACACACTACTTTTACTTGATCAGGTGATCTGTATTCGCTTGCTCGAGAGTAGGCTCACCAAAAAACCCCTACATTTATACACCAAATAAGAAGACCAAAAATATTGTTTACCCTCTTGCACTTATTTAATAAATAATGTTTTTTCTATGATTCTTTTTATTGCTTTATTTTGGTATGTCAATGAAAAATGAAAGGCGAGACAATGTCCACCGGGTTCAGCTAGTTATTTATAAAAATTGTAAAATCTACAATTTTTATTAGTACATTTATATCTAGCTGCAAACAGCCAAAAATTTAACGTTTTAAGAAAAATATAGTATTATTAATCAATAAAGGCATATCAATATATTTTGTAAACAAAATATAACATATTTGTTGTTATGTTCAATGAAATATAAATTGTATTAATATATTCGATTTCATCTTAAGGGATTCTTATAATTTTTTCATGATTATGAATGCGGGAAATGTATAAGTGGAAAAATACGGGAACATATAAATAATTTATTTTTAACGTTACATTTGATTGCTTTACATGAGATTTTAATGAGGCCGTTCCCTAAACTGCCAAGTCACCGCTGGAAAATCGGTAACCCAAAAGTATTTCATCAGCCGGCTAAA
>JAQJVL010008409.1:0-19831 GCA_035578905.1 Stictocephala bisonia
TTTAGTAATATACTGAGACTCATTTGACCTATGTACCGCATAATCATCCATATACTGTATTTTACAAATTACTCTACTAGAGATTGTTTATAGACCGGACATTTGACCTATATACCGCATACTCATCCATATACTGTAGTTTACGAATTACTCTACTAGAGTTTAGTAATATACTGAAACTCATTTGACCTATGTACCGCATAATCATCCATATACTGTATTTTACAAATTACTCTACTAGAGATTGTTTATAGACCGGACATTTGATCTATATACCACATACTCATCCATATACTGTGGTTTACGAATTACTCTACTAGAGTTTAGTAATATACTGAGACTCATTTGACCTATGTACTGCATAATCAACCATATACTGTATTTTACAAATTACTCTACTAGAGAATGTTTATAGACCAGAAATTTGACCTATATACCGCATACTCATCCATATACTGTAGTTTACGAACTACTCTACTAGAGTTTAGTAATATACTGACACTCATTTGACCTATGTACCACATAATAATCCATGTACTGTATTTTACAAATTACTCTACTAGAGATTGTTTATAGACCGGAATTCATTTGACCTATATACCTCATACTCATCCATATACTGTAGTTTACAAATTACTAGACATGGTTTGTAGACCGGAAATTTGACCTATATACCGCATACTCATCCATATACTGTAGTTTACGAATTACTCTACTAGAGTTTAGTAGTATACTGAGACTCATTTGACCTATGTACCGCATAATCATCCATATACTGTATTTTACAAATTACTCTACTAGAGATTGTTCATAGACCGGACATTTGACCTATATACCGCATACTCATCCATATACAGTAGTTTACGAACTACTCTACTAGAGTTTAGTAATATACTGACACTCATTTGACCTATGTACCGCATAATCATCCATATACTGTATTTTACAAATTACTCCACTACAGATTGTTTATAGACCGGAATTCATTTGACCTATATACCACATACTCATCCATATACTGTGGTTTACGAATTACTCTACTAGAGTTTAGTAATATACTGAGACTCATTTGACCTATGTACTGCATAATCAACCATATACTGTATTTTACAAATTACTCTACTAGAGAATGTTTATAGACCAGACATTTGACCTATATACCGCATACTCATCCATATACTGTAGTTTACGAACTACCCTACTAGAGTTTAGTAATATACTGACACTCATTTGACCTATGTACCGCATAATCATCCATATACTGTATTTTACAAATTACTCCACTACAGATTGTTTATAGACCGGAATTCATTTGACCTATATACCACATACTCATCCATATACTTTAGTTTACAAATTACTCTTCTAGAGTTTGTTCATGAACTGAAACTTATTTGGCCAATATACCACATACTCATCCATATACTGTAGTTTACCAATTACTGTACTAGAGATTGTTTAGAGACCGGAATTCATTTGACCTATATACACATACTCATCCATATACTTTAGTTTACAAATTACTCTTCTAGAGTTTGTTCATGAACTGAAACTTATTTGGCCAATATACTACATACTCATCCATAAACTGTAGTTTACAAATTACTCTACTATAGATTGTTTATAGACCGGAATTCATTTGACCAAGGTTCTGCATACTCAGCCATAATCTACATAAATCTCTACTAGTGTTTTCCTATGCACTGGGATTAATATGACCGAAGTAAACCTCATACTCAGCCAAACAGTTTACGTGACAGTTTATTTTATGAACTTCAGTACTGGCCCCAGTAGCATTAACCGTTGGCCCAACGTTGAAAAATGGTTGGCATGGTCGGGGAATCGTTGGCAAAAATTCCAAATGTCTGCCAACGATGGGCCAACATGTTTTTATCGTCATTGGCCCAACAAATTAAATAATTGTTGGCCCACTGTTGGCCGGTAGTTATTTACTGACTTAATAATGAAATGTGTCTTATCAAGTAGTTAAACACGTAATCTAAAGTTAAAAGTTTAAAACTTCAAGTAAAAGTAAAATAATATATGTAACGGACTTCATTTGATAACTGGAAAACGTAAGTTCGTACTTCGTAGACGCCGACGAAGATTCATCTTGCACGATGCGCATGCGCGCGTACGTATGACTGAACCGAACTGCAATGCCGCCAGATTACCGCCATTTTTATGTTCAATTCTTGTCTTGTATTTGTTGTAATGTAGGTTAGCGTGGCGTTCGATTTGTTTAGTTCTAGTTTCAAAGTTGTGGCAGTTTTTCATAAGAAGAAATTCATCGGTCATTATACTGGTAAGTAAAATGCGAGATGTTTAGAGTTAGTCTGAAAATATGAATAGTAGCATAACTATTATTATTAATATATAGTTATTTAAATTAAGCATTTTTTTGAATGCTCAATTTAATTTGATATGAATTCAGTTAATTCTAGCTCTTGTGTGGAATGCAGGTGAATGTTACGTTTTGAGCAATCTTTCAAAATTTTAGAAAGATTTCAAGATTTTAGTTTGTTACATTTATTCATGGTTTTAGAGTAACCTTTTAAAGGTTAACACTCCGGAGCTTTAACCTAAGTTAAGGTAATTTCCTCTAGGCTATATATAATTAGGGTCTATACAATTATCTTGTTTTGTAATGTTTACATGGACTTTTATTAGTATATTTTAAATAGAAAAAGTCAATATTTTAAATACAATTGACCTAGACATACCATTTTTGTGATAGTGCTTTCAAAAGAGTCTTGTAACACAGGCAAACTTTATTAGGCCTACTAAAGGCAGTTAATAACAATAATCTGATCTCAATTATAATACAGATATCGTGTATAAATTGATATCTAATTTGTATTTCAAAACAGAAGGATAGGCTTCTATCATTATAAACAAAATTAGTATAGAGCAGGTTTGGTAAAGAATAATTAGTAGACAAGTGTCTGAGGTTACTTTCGTCATTCGAGTTGATGTATGCCTTGTGTTTACTGTTTAAATGATAAGACAGTTATTTACTTAAGCTTACTTATTTAGTAGTTTAGTTTATTTCTATATAGGCCTAATATTGTTTAATTGTTATAATATTGATACCTGCAATTTAAATATCTTATATTTTACTATTAGTACTTCAATTTAGTAGGAAGTTCAATCTAAAAGCTCAGCCCTTTTTGCTTATGGCAGTGATTATATAATGATTCGTAACCATAAAACCTTAGTGTTGCAGTTCTATTCTCTTAAATAATAATTGGCTATCTATTTATTTCAGTCAGTTCGAGAAGGTTCAACAGTGGTGTAGCTAAAAAAAAGTTATTATGCCCAATCAAAAATTCATTAGCGTAGGCTATTTATGTTACCCTCCATTATTCGATTTGACACAAAAGTTGAAAAATTTTGTTTTATATTTCATAGGCCTACGAGATGTTTCATGTTATGGAATTAGATAAAAATTCTGGGAGTGGTTTGACTATAGTAAGGGAGGAGTGGATGACTCCGCAAAAAATAATGTTTTTGGAATGGAATGTTGTGGATGTGGAATGTGGTTGGTATTGGTATGTTATGTGAAAGTTTTATGTATATTACTAATTTAATATTGATTTAAACTGCTTACTGTAAATGAAATCTTGATTTGTATTGACTTTGTCCAGCCTGTGTGGAAATTATAATAAAATGTTTTTTTATTTTTAATGTAATTGCAAGTAACTGTGTATTGGTGATGGTTTCTAAATATCACAATTAAAACGCTTTCTATTTCTTACACATAACTATGACAATCACATTAATTCAGTGGTCTACCGGTTATCCGAACTCAGCTATTCAAAATGTTGTTTAACTAAACTCGATTCCAAGCAAGTAAATTAAACAGAGACCCATGTTGTGTGTCCCAGTATCGCATTAGTGTGAAACGGGGTTTTTTTACTTGATAATACATGTTTTTTATTTTATGGTTTCTAGGTGTCAAAACTTGGCATATTGGGTGGAATAAAGATTTCTCGCACAGTTAGAAATATGCTCCAAGCAATATTCACAAACACAGTTGCAGTAGAGTACAATTGGACGGGGAAACAGAACAAGAAACCTTTGAAGGATTTGGCTGTCGTACAGCTCATACCAGGTAAGCTAATGTTCAAATAAATTGGAAGTTAATAGTAAAAATTTCTTCTTGCAGAGGCTTAACTTCATATTAAACAAATTTCCAACATAATGATATTTTAATACATGGGTTTTTGATGTTGCAATGTTATTCCTTTGCATACAAAATTTTGAAATGGGTTATATTTAAAAATTAAAATTCCACTATTGACAGTATTAAGCGAAGATAGATGTAATAAGTTAGTGGAGCATACGAGACCACCTAAAAAGCAAACATTCCTTGAGGTGATATTCTAAAGCATGCCTGATAGCAAATTAGTTAATGTATAGAAGGCAGATTTAATTAAATTGTAAATGCAGTCTATTGTTTCTGGTTGAGCATAGAGACCTTTCTACAATTTTTTGTGGCACATCGCAAACTAATTAGGAATCTAATAAGTATAATATATATTAGTCCCAATAATAATAAAAAAATTAAAAAAAAACATCCATAACATGTTTGTTTATTTACTAAAAAATTAATTTCAAGTTGGCAATAATATAAGTGAACTTAACTTAAACTATGATAACAAACTAAAAACATGATTTACAGTTTGTTATCATGTTTTAAGATTGGCTTACCTAATTTATTGCATTGTGCACCATAAAATTGTTTATTTTATTGAATCAAAATTGTTTAGAAATGTTTCATTTTTATTGATGGTTAGGACTGCTTTATATTTATAATTTTTAAGAATAACAGTAATCATAAGCAAATATTAAACATTTTGGTCTGTTTGGTTTTTAAAACTAGTTTTTAAATTTGTTTTCAGGAATTATCAGAAAAAATCTACATACCCAACAAGCCACCGATGCAGAAATCCATTTGATATAAAACGATTAGGAATATGAAAAGTTTGCCATTAGAGTGCTAATTGTATGTAAATATATGGACGTGGAAAATATTTATTATGTAATTATGTGTTTTAGATTGTTTGTATTTAACGATATTATAATAATATAAAATGAAATATCAGGGAAATATATAAGGCTACAATAGCTCTTGAAATATTTATATATGTTATAACCTGAAAGGTTATTATTCTGTATATAACTATCTTTTTATCGCTATATATATTTAAATAGCCTTATTATTTTTTATAAAATAGAGCGTGTGTTTAGCCAAATTTTTGTATAAGGGTCATTCCATGTCAAATCAACACACTAAAAGTTAAAATTTGTCATCACTATTTTAGATTTGCTAAAATTTGGTATACTTATTGTGCGTAATAAGACTAAGAAAAATACCAAATTTTTACCTCAAACCGTTTACGATTTACAACTATGTAAAGTTTTCAAAAACTCCTTTAAAAAACGCGAACAGACTTTTTTGAAACTGCTCTAAGAGCTGCCCTAGTTGAGCTATAAAAATAAATTCTGCAGTGTGTATACTAATTTCTATTGAATGTTTATTAATATTACTGTTTCCATGGTAACAAATGATCAGCTGATTTAGTGTTTGTGGTTTTAAATTTCAAGTAAATTTTATTTTCACCTATATGATTTATAATGTATATATTTCCTAAAACTAGATGAAATTTAGAATATTTTGGCTGTTTCATATTTTTAATTTTATTATCTTAACATTGTTTTAAGGGGTACCCTCCTCTTTTCATGATTTATAAATTTAGAATGTTTACATATATGTTATATACAACGAAAAAAGGAACAACTTTGTTGATATAATTCATAGTTTATATGATAGCTTACATATTTATGTACATAATATAAGTAGGTTTATAGTAAATAACTATTTGTTTATGAATTATATAACAAACATCTGCACGTTAGGCAAAAATCGCCTCCCACTGGGAAAAAATAACTGCCAGTTCGAGGATTAAAAACTTCTTGTGTGCAACGATAGTAAGTTTTTGCAATATGTTAAATGTATAAACATAAATCAAAAATGTATTTGTCTCTGAGGTAAAGAGGTTTTTATGTATATACTTTTTATTTTGTGTTTTGTCCATTTGTTTTAATAAATCATAATTATGTCGCATATCTCTTTAATTTCTAACCCATTGCTCCCATATTGTGTAATTACAATTAATTTTTTTAAGGAAATTAAGTCAGTTTTAGTAAAGAGTTTTTTTTTTAGAATAAAATATTAATTCCAAAATTGACTATTGTTGAATGTTACCGGATATATTGTGCTAATTTTTTAATATTTCAGGTTCTTGACAGTTGATCATATGTTTGGTTAACTTTTGTAAATAATGTAATTAAAGAGTTTTTCTACATTATTAATAGATAATACAAAGCTTGTGAAATTTGATTATATCAAACATAAATGTACAAGTTTTATATTTGATTTCCTGCCATGGCTATAGATTATTTTTGGATTGTTTAATATCCAAAGTTAAAGTAGTTCGAGAATTATTAGTGAGCATAGTGTCATGGTATATTTATGATAGTATTATTTCAATTTCATGGAATTTGAATTTAAATAATCATAAGATATTGAATGTTGATATTTTACACTTCACTCTCCAATAACAATGGGATTTGAATTCAATTTAATCATTGTGGGAATTTACAGGTCTCCCAGTGGAAATGAAGAAATTTTCTTTTCCAAATTTGAATCATTGTTGACTAAACTAACGTCCCATAAACACAAATATGTTATAATGGGCGACTTTAATATAGATGCACTGAACAACAATAATCCAAACACAAAAAGACTAGTCGATATACTAAGATCATTTGGCCTTGAGTTGTTAATCGATACACCGACGCGAGTGTCTGCAACAACTCAAACAGCAATCGACAATGTCATATCAAATATTTCGAGTGTCGCGGCATGCGTGGTCAATACTGCCATTTCGGACCACTATGGCCAAGAGGCTGTAATTAGTGGAAATAAAATAAAAAGGGAGCCCAAAATTAGCAAAACAATAAGAGACATAAGGCCAAGTAACATTGCTCTCCTCAACACCTCCCTTTCAAAAGAAAAGTGGCGATGCATTGATTCATCGCAGACAGTCGAGCAAAATTTTAAATATTTTACAGACTGTTTAAATTTTTACCTAAATACATGCTGTCCTAAAAAGACAATTAAAACATTTCCTAAGAAGGCGAATAATAAATGGATCACTAAAGGCATCTTGGTTTCAAGAGAAAAGCTCAAGTTTTACTCTGAAATCTACAAAACTACCTCAAACGAAAATTTTAAATTGTTTTTCCAAAAATACAAAAAATTTACAGAAACGTGATCCAGGCAGCTAAAGCTTATGACGTCTCCAAAGCAATAGAATCATCAAAAAATCTTTCAAAAACTGTTTGGAGTGTTATAAACAATAATAAAAAAGAATTGAAACAAATTAAAGTTAAAATTGGGGAAAGACTTGTGGAGGATGAAGTGGGGGTAGCAAACGAGTTTAACAGATACTTCGCCTCTGTTGCTTGTGAGTCGAGATCTCGCCCATCATCTTCACAAGACCCCCATACATGTAGGAGGAGCCCAGTTTCGTCAATGGCACTGACTCTCGCAGTAGAGGAAGAGATCGAAAAAATTATTCAGCAGCTCCCAGCGAAAAAATCCAACGATATTAATCTTATGTCCATGTGGCTCATTAAACAATGTTCAAACCATATCATTAAACCATTAACACGATTAATAAACCTGTCTTTCGAAAATGGAGTTTTTCCCTCGCTCCTTAAAACTGCAAAAGTCACACCAATTTTTAAGAAAGAAGATCCCTACTCTACAAATAATTATAGGCCTGTCTCGATTTTGCCAGTTATTAGCAAAATATTCGAAAAACTGTTTTTAATCAGATTGACGCAATTTTTAAACAGACACAACCTACTTTCTGACAGCCAATTCGGCTTCAGGAAAAACAAATCGACTGTAGACGCAGTGGTGAGTCTTGTCGAAAAGGTTGTAGAGGGGTTGGAAGGTCAAAACAGCGCACTTAGTGTGTTTCTTGACTTGTCCAAAGCTTTTGACTGTGTTGACCACGCTAAGCTGCTCGACAAACTGGAATCTTATGGCGTCAGAGGCGTACCACTCGAGTGGCTTCGCTCATTTCTAAGCGGACGGTACCAAGTAGTCCAAATTGCAGACAAACTCTCTGAACCGATTGAAATGAGATATGGAGTCCCACAGGGTTCAGTACTCAGTCCGATCTTGTTCTTGATATATGTCAACGACATAGGACCATCACTACTGCATGGTAAACCCATCCAGTATGCTGATGACACAACCCTTTTTTTCATTAATGAATCAAAATCGATCTTGGAACAGCAAACCTTTGTTGATTTAAATAGCTGCGTTCAATATTTCAATAGCCTCAATCTCGAAGTGAACCCCGCAAAGTGCAATTTCTTGTCTTTCGCGTTGCGACCACAGGAGGACATTGAGAGACCAACCGTTTGGTTGGGGGACACCATGCTAGAGGATGCGTTGAGTTCAAAATTCCTGGGAATACACCTGGATCGAGGGTTGACCTGGAGCCGTCACATTGACCAAGTTTGTACCAAATTGGCCTCAGGCATTTATGTTTTGAGAGCCCTAGCCAAATATTGCCCTACTCATATCCTGATAACGGCGTATTATGGTCTGATTTACCCCCATCTTACCTACGGTTTGGTTCTATGGGGAGCTTCCGCAAACAATAATTTCAGTAGGGTGTTCAAATTGCAAAAACAAGCTATTCGTATTATAGCGCAATTAAGGTTCAGAGAATCCTGCAAAGATTCATTCAAACAACTGCAACTGTTGACCCTGCCCTGCCTCTATATACTGGAAACAACCTTATTTTATGTCTCTAAGGGAAACATGATAAGGGGACGAGACATACATACGTACAATACGAGGGGCAGGGACAACTACCGAACTGGGAGACACAGGACGGTAGTTCACGAACGCTTGCCCTTATATGCGGGTGTCCGATTTGTTAACAAGTTGCCAGATTCAATTAGAAATGCCCCAGAGCCCAAGGTGTTGAAAACTCGTCTCAAACGCTGTTTAGCGTCACAGGCGTTCTATACCTGTGATGAGTTTATGGCATATGACTGGGAGACCACATAATTAAAGACTTACAACCGATGCTGGGGGGGGGGGGAATTGGCATGAGTAAATGGAGGATACAATGTATGTATGACTGAGGTGTTACTGTGGGGTATATGGTAAAAATTATAGTTAGTATAGTCTTGACAATTGCTATGCATTTATTGTAATGTTCCTGGCAATAAAATATTTGATTTGATTTGATTTGATTTGATTTGATTTGATTTGAATGAATTGTTTTATTGGGTACTTTAACAGTACAAAAATATTTCAGGCTGCTGAAGTGCACAAAATCTAATTTTGAACAAAAGCAGTATATTTTTCTAGTTTCATTTATGGGCACAAATTTACAGTTGGCTGCTGGTATTTCAAAACTGTTGGCCCAACAACTTTATTATTGATTGGCCCAACAACATAGTCGATGGTTGGCCCTACGTTGGGAATTGGTTTGTTGGCCAACCGTAAGACTTACTGCCAAAACATACCGTTGGCCAACCGTTAGCAGCTACATTGGGCCAACAATTTGCCAACAATTTTTGCTACTGGGGGGATGTTTAGCTTCATGGACCTGATGTTCACACTAAAACTACTTCAAATAGAGAATCCCTTTAGGATAGGTATGAAAAACCTTTTCTTAAACCCAGTTTGGACTAAGACAAAGTGACCTGGTACAAATTTATTAATATATATAATTAGATTTTGTATTAATTCTAATTATATAAAATTGTGTTAATTTGAAAAATATAATCATCAATAGAAAATTATTGATATTGTTAATTGCTTTCGACCGATACTGTTTCCTAATAAAGAGCAATTGTCAGTCGATATTTAATTTTATTTTCTGCTGTCTCACATTGAAACAAAGTAAAGTTTACAAATCGTTATCAAATAATTCTTGGAATTGTTTAAAAGTATAGCAATTTACTATACAAACAATGTAAACCATGCTCATATACTTGACTGAATAACTAATAAGTAAAAGTTATATATAAACTTAATTACTGTAATTAACTGTTTCAAATATGTTATTTCTCGGTTTAAATCTTTATTATTTCTGAAAAGCGAGGTTTAAAAACACAGTTTACAGTATTATTAATCTCGTGTTTAAAAAATGTCGGGCGTTAGTCAAATATTCGGCTAATCCATCCAAGAATCCATCCAATAGGCTCAGATTTATTCATGTAGATTGAATAACAAGAGGCTTTACTTGTATTCACTTTTAAATGTAAACAATCTCGTTTTTTTAAATACTGTATTTACTTAAGTATATTTTGCCTGAAATTTAATAATTTAAAAGATTAAAATTTGATTTTTATGATTTCACATTTTGAGGTGGCACATTCCTCATTAATTACTTAATATATATCAAATGTACTAGTTAAATATGAATATAATAAGCTATCTATTATAAAAAGGTGTAATTTTTATTTACTTATAACTTTAAAATATGTCTTTATTATCAAGGATAGGAATTTGTCTTTTATGAATTATCTTTTGGTTGTTAGCCATTAAATAGTGTCTTTTTTACACTAGAAAATAATTCTTAGGTCGAAACTTGTCGTGCAATACAATTTAAATAAAAGTTTTTGAGCGGTACAATGGAGAAATATGCTTAATAAAATAACAATATCAATTACTTATAATTTTATCTGTGTACGGAAAAAACTTGAATTTGCTTAAGAACTAAGTTAATATTCAAAACTGTATGTAAACAAATAATATCAGAATATATAATAAATTATAGGTTGTATTTAAAATATGTATTACAGAATATTTTAATCATATTTACATAACTACCGCATAAGTATAAGTTTTACAATCAGCCGGCTATTTACAGTACAGTTTAGTTCCGACAGTCCTACTGCTCTTGTTCGTTTTTGTATTAAGTATATGTCTTATAATCAGCCGGCTATTTACAGTACAGTTTAGTTCCGACAGTCCTACTGCTCTTGTTCGTTTTTGTATTAAGTATAAGTTTTAGAATCAGCCGGCTATTTACAGTACAGTTTAGTTCCGACAGTCCTACTGCTCTTGTTCGTTTATGTATTAAGTATATGTTTTACAATCAGCCGGCTATTACAGTACAGTTTAGTTCCGACAGTCCTACTGCTCTTGTTCGTTTTTGTATTAAGTATAAGTTTTACAATCAGCCGGCTATTTACAGTACAGTTTAGTTCCGACAGTCCTACTGCTCTTGTTCGTTTTTGTATTAAGTATAAGTTTTACA
The DNA here is from genome assembly GCA_035578905.1 of Stictocephala bisonia. Lineage (NCBI taxonomy): Eukaryota > Metazoa > Arthropoda > Insecta > Hemiptera > Membracidae > Stictocephala > Stictocephala bisonia. Next base: position 11,370 of record JAQJVL010008409.1, read on the forward strand.
ATCAGCCGGCTATTTACAGTACAGTTTAGTTCCGACAGTCCTACTGCTCTTGTTCGTTTATGTATTAAGTATATGTTTTACAATCAGCCGGCTATTTACAGTACAGTTTAGTTCCGACAGTCCTACTGCTCTTGTTCGTTTATGTATTAAGTATAAGTTTTAGAATCAGCCGGCTATTTACAGTACAGTTTAGTTCCGACAGTCCTACTGCTCTTGTTCGTTTATGTATTAAGTATATGTTTTACAATCAGCCGGCTATTTACAGTACAGTTTAGTTCCGACAGTCCTACTGGTCTTGTTCGTTTTTGTATTAAGTATATGTTTTACAATCAGCCGGCTATTTACAGTACAGTTTAGTTCCGACAGTCCTACTGCTCTTGTTCGTTTTTGTATTAAGTATATGTCTTATAATCAGCCGGCTATTTACAGTACAGTTTAGTTCCGACAGTCCTACTGCTCTTGTTCGTTTTTGTATTAAGTATAAGTTTTAGAATCAGCCGGCTATTTACAGTACAGTTTAGTTCCGACAGTCCTACTGCTCTTGTTCGTTTATGTATTAAGTATATGTTTTACAATCAGCCGGCTATTACAGTACAGTTTAGTTCCGACAGTCCTACTGCTCTTGTTCTTTTATGTATTAAGTATATGTTTTACAATCAGCCGGCTATTTACAGTACAGTTTAGTTCCGACAGTCCTACTGCTCTTGTTTGTTTATGTATTAAGTATAAGTTTTAGAATCAGCCGGCTATTTACAGTACAGTTTAGTTCCGACAGTCCTACTGCTCTTGTTCGTTTATGTATTAAGTATATGTTTTACAATCAGCCGGCTATTTACAGTACAGTTTAGTTCCGACAGTCCTACTGCTCTTGTTCGTTTTTGTATTAAGTATATGTTTTACAATCAGCCGGCTATTTACAGTACAGTTTAGTTCCGACAGTCCTACTGCTCTTGTTCGTTTTTGTATTAAGTATATGTTTTACAATCAGCCGGCTATTACAGTACAGTTTAGTTCCGACAGTCCTACTGCTCTTGTTCGTTTTTGTATTAAGTATAAGTTTTACAATCAGCCGGCTATTTACAGTACAGTTTAGTTCCGACAGTCCTACTGCTCTTGTTCGTTTATGTATTAAGTATATGTTTTACAATCAGCCGGCTATTTACAGTACAGTTTAGTTCCGACAGTCCTACTGCTCTTGTTCGTTTATGTATTAAGTATAAGTTTTACAATCAGCCGGCTATTTACAGTACAAATTAGTTCCGACAGTCCTACTGCTCTTGTTCGTTTTTGTATTAAGTATAAGTTTTACAATCAGCCGGCTATTTACAGTACAGTTTAGTTCCGACAGTCCTACTGCTCTTGTTCGTTTTTGTATTAAGTATATGTTTTACAATCAGCCGGCTATTTACAGTACAGTTTAGTTCCGACAGTCCTACTGCTCTTGTTCGTTTTTGTATTAAGTATAAGTTTTACAATCAGCCGGCTATTTACAGTACAGTTTAGTTCCGACAGTCCTACTGCTCTTGTTCGTTTATGTATTAAGTATAAGTTTTACAATCAGCCGGCTATTTACAGTACAGTTTAGTTCCGACAGTCCTACTGCTCTTGTTCGTTTATGTATTAAGTATAAGTTTTACAATCAGCCGGCTATTTACAGTACAGTTTAGTTCCGACAGTCCTACTGCTCTTGTTCGTTTTTGTATTAAGTATAAGTTTTACAATCAGCCGGCTATTTACAGTACAGTTTAGTTCCGACAGTCCTACTGCTCTTGTTCGTTTTTGTATTAAGTATATGTTTTACAATCAGCCGGCTATTTACAGTACAGTTTAGTTCCGACAGTCCTACTGCTCTTGTTCGTTTTTGTATTAAGTATAAGTTTTAGAATCAGCCGGCTATTTACAGTACAGTTTAGTTCCGACAGTCCTACTGCTCTTGTTCGTTTATGTATTAAGTATAAGTTTTACAATCAGCCGGCTATTTACAGTACAGTTTAGTTCCGACAGTCCTACTGCTCTTGTTCGTTTTTGTATTAAGTATAAGTTTTACAATCAGCCGGCTATTTACAGTACAGTTTAGTTCCGACAGTCCTACTGCTCTTGTTCGTTTTTGTATTAAGTATATGTTTTACAATCAGCCGGCTATTTACAGTACAGTTTAGTTCCGACAGTCCTACTGCTCTTGTTCGTTTTTGTATTAAGTATATGTTTTACAATCAGCCGGCTTTTTACAGTACAGTTTAGTTCCGACAGTCCTACTGCTCTTGTTCGTTTTTGTATTAAGTATATGTTTTACAATCAGCCTGCTATTTACAGTACTGTTTAGTTCCGACAGTCCTACTGCTCTTGTTCGTTTTTGTATTAAGTATATGTTTTACAATCAGCCGGCTTTTTACAGTACTGTTTAGTTCTGACAGTCCTACTGCTCTTGTTCGTTTTTGTATTAAGTATATGTTTTACAATCAGCCGGCTTTTTACAGTACTGTTTAGTTCTGACAGTCCTACTGCTCTTGTTCGTTTTTGTATTAAGTATATGTTTTACAATCAGCTGGCTTTTTACAGTACAGTTTAGTTCCGACAGTCCTACTGCTCTTGTTCGTTTTTGTATTAAGTATATGTTTTACAATCAGCCGGCTATTTACAGTACAGTTTAGTTCCGACAGTCCTACTGCTCTTGTTCGTTTTTGTATTAAGTATATGTTTTACAATCAGCTGGCTATTTACAGTACAGTTTAGTTCCGACAGTCCTACTGCTCTTGTTCGTTTTTGTATTAAGTATAAGTTTTACAATCAGCCGGCTATTTACAGTACAGTTTAGTTCCGACAGTCCTACTGTTCTTGTTCGTTTTTGTATTAAGTATATGTTTTACAATCAGCCGGCTATTTACAGTACAGTTTAGTTCCGACAGTCCTACTGCTCTTGTTCGTTTTTGTATTAAGTATATGTTTTACAATCAGTAGGCTATTTACAGTACTGTTTAGTTCCGACAGTCCTACTGCTCTTGTTCGTTTTTGTATTAAGTATATGTCTTACAATCAGCCGGCTATTTACAGTACTGTTTAGTTCCGACAGTCCTACTGCTCTTGTTTGTTTTTGTATTAAGTATATGTCTTACAATCAGCCGGCTATTTACAGTACAGTTTCATTCCGACAGTCCTACTGCTCTTGTTAGTTTTTGTAATATGTACATGGTTTTCATCATATTTAAAGTGTGCCTTTTGTAGTTTTTTGACCATGCAATATAAAAATACTCATATTGTTTTACGTAAAATGGAACATAAATATTCTAATATGTATAGAAGATATTTGAAGTTCATCCACTACATTTACACCAAATTTTAAACAGTATTAGAGTAACCCTTCGTAAACGAACATTTACTTAAAAAACACTGTCACGCTGCTATCACTAAAAAACACTGTCACGCTGCTGTCACTAAAAGTGTAAAATGTTATAATAAAACTTATTACTATTTAAGCTAATCATATTACTAATTAGTTCATTACGGCGTACTTTTTAACTCTAATATTCGGTTAAAATTATCTGTAAATTTCTTTCTAACTTAAAAAAATCTTACCCAAGTTTAAGATTAGATATACTTTTAATATTTACAATGACAGTTTATGGGCTTTGAATTGACTCCAGGATACTAATGGTTAGAATTTTCGAACTAATTGAATTGTTATATAAGGAAATTTAATAAATCAGAACATTGTTTTTTTATTGAAATATCATAGTATTTCTTAAGTACCGTTGATCAGAGTACTTGGATTTTTATTAAACTCTTATTTTTTATCCAAATCACTTTTTCATACATTTAAAAATAAGCATATTTACCGAAGCCAGAACACAAACAAAATGATATTTCCTATCAGATTTACTTTTTCTTATCATTTTACTGCCATGTATCAAGTCGTCCTCTAGAAAAACGTATAGGCCTACCCTCAGGCTATGTTTGATGGACGTAGCCCCTTAGCTATATTTTGGATTTTGATCTTTAGCTGATAGCAAGTATCGATACTAAATACTAATTGTAGAAACATTTTTTATTCTCACTAACTTCTAAAACTGTCATTTGTTACTTAATGTCAGAAGTACTCAGAACCTAAATCACCCATAAGGAAGACAGGGTGAATTGTAAATCTTGAAACTTTCTTGTCAAATCACTAAATGCATCAAGTTCTGGATAATAAATTGATTTAATAATTTAACTTATCAAATAACTTATCTGAGCTTTAACGATTTCTGTTTATAATTGTCAAAACACTTTTCAGTCAGATACTTTATAGTCGATGATTCCTTTAGTCTATGAAGTTATTTAGTGTTAAAACATATTTGCGTTATACTTTAAGTTGAACAATTATATAATTTTACCAAGATAAGCCATAAGTATTTTGGATTTAACTGCTTGTCAAGGTCTAGTTGCATTTCAAAACTATTGCCATTCAAACGGTTTAGTTTTTCATTTAATCAAAAATTGTTAGGTATTAAATAGTATTCAAAATTGTTAATAAAAACTATGTTTTATTTAATAGCTATTAAAAATATGGAACAGTCATTGATAATTTAATGAGATAAATATGTGCAAAGTTAATATAATAAAAGTTGATAAAACGTGTAAATAAGGTTGTAATTTTTAGAAAAATATCTTTTATTGGCTGTATATTCCTAGAAGAAGGAATTATTGTAATATAAATTAAACAGCGCAGTTTTTAGTAAAATGTCATCAAAAATACTTGGGTCATTAATTATGTGAAGAACAATATCAAACATACACAACATTTCGAAAACATCTGTCAACTGTGATTAAAATTGAACTATGCCAATGGCAAGCATATCAACTAAAACTTGTTTATGCCTGCCATTCGGTCTTAAATACGTCAGCTAAACGTATTATTTAAAATGTAAATTAAGTCTAGTTCAGACTAAAAATGTGCAGTATTCATAAAAACGTCCAAGTAAATAAACGCTTAAAAAATAATTGAAACTGTCTATTCTGTCTATTTTCATTTTACCATAAAAAATAAATGGTAAAATAACTTTTAAAAAGGAAACCTAATTTGAGCAATTATACAGAAAAAAGACTATTTAAGATATCTAATGGTTACGTTTTACATATATAATAGTTAGTTATTAAGAATAAATTTGAAAAATGTAGATAACAGAATTTTTATAATTGTTTGTATGGTTTTTTCTGCGAACGCTTAAAGTATTGTAAATCTCCATCAAAATGATAATACTGAATGTTGTGAAGTTAATAAAATGAATTAATTTAGCATTATTGCATCGAAACAATTTTTAAAAAGTAATCATTGGTCTATGTTTACAAAACTGTTAGTTTTGATCAAATATATTTTTTATAATTTTTCTTTAAATTTTTACTTTATCATATCACATATACTATATTTATTTTGTACGTGCTTTATTTTATAAATCAATTAAACTTATGAAATGACTGTTTATGATAGATTACTAGAATGACAAAACTACCTTTCTTACCTTCGTCTATAATGCACCTAGTCCGTGGTATTCTCTCTATGACTAACACAACCACACGTTAGCCATTCAACCTAATGGCTACAGACATTAGACACCAAGTGGGATTTAATGGATTCTCTACTATGACCCCCCCCCCCCTTTATACTCTCAATGTATCACTTGAATTAAGTTATCGTTAAATCTCAGCTTAACAGCTAAGATTGTGATTATCTTTAAACAGTCGTGAAGAAAAGTACGTTTTAAGTTCTTAAGTCTTTCTTTAGATTAACCACTACTTATCTCACCAAGCACTGGCATTGTGTATAAAAAAATTAGGAAATAATTCGATATATTTATTTTTAAGGCTGTACTTATTGTGATGAAAACTCTTGCAGTAAGCTGTATGTATTGTTAGAATAAGGTTGATGGATGGCTAAACCTTTTATGGTTAGGTCCAAGGGATTTAAAAGTAAAAATAGCTCATCACTAACCTCTAAGAGATTAAACGATAACTGATGGTATTGCTATCAACTACACGATTATATTTAATGTAAAAAATAATTAAATCAAGTATTTGTATCAAACAAAAAATGTATTCAAAATAGAATATGAGTAATTTTGGATAAACTTACAAAATAATTTTAAATAAGTAAAATAATTTATAGGTGGAAGATTGGAAATTATATCTATGTTTCACTGAGGTACACTTCAAAAACTGTTCAGTAACTTGACAAACCGTGAGGAGGTTGCATGATTAAATATACATTCTGTACTATTAATACCACCTATTTATGAAGATTGTTCCCCTAACAACCTGTTTCATTCCTCTATAAGAAGGTTGATTAAATATAACAATTGCATCTATCTTCTATTTATTTATTTATCTGACTGTAAAAATGGTTTAGTAAAAATGATCACAGTGTTCCTAGCTCTAGCATTTTTAATTTAATGTTTAACAATCAAACCAATCAGGTGGTGGATAACTATAAACGATGATCAACAGTATTTATAGGTCTACGTGGTATTACATTAAAATTAATTGTAATACCTTATGAATGAGCTTCAATCTGATGAACTTCAAAATATTTGTTTCTTATCAACATCATTGGTATTTTAATCGATAGTAAACGCTGGGTGATACCCTCTTGATACTAATAAATTTAAAAAAAAGTAACCCAAATTTAGTAAGGACTTCTATGTAAGATTGTCATTAAAGTATTAATGTCCTAATTAGTATTCAGAAAACCAAGTAAAATCAGTTATGACAAAAAAGTCATTACTAATCTGAAATTATCATTCACTTCTATTCTTTCTATTCTCGATCGTAATTTACTATCATTGATCCTTTGAGCATTCAATATTCCAGGTTACTGCCTTATATCACAATATTCCGCTATAAATTATAATTTACTTAAGAACTTTATTGTTTTCTTCTGAAGTTTGATACAATAGCTTTAAATGTAAGTTCATTACGAATTCCCAAAATGTTTCTATATTCACTCATAGTTTATTCGTCTATCGATCATGAAAGATATATTTTCAATTATAAAAAACACAGGTAAACATCACTTAACACTGATTTATTACCATATAAGTAGAAAATGTACAAATATCACGGCAACCGATTTCGGTGCTCGAAGTTTATCTTCCTCAGATATTAAATTCCTTGGTGAATTCCTCGGCTCTGAGGGGGTAAACGTGATTTGCTGTGGTTGATTACGATAATATTTCTACATTTTGACTTATATTGTAATAAGTCTGCAATGCGTAATGTGCACTCGTTTTGTGTTCCTACCAACACGTAGTAAGCTTATCAAGAAAACATACATATTATAATTTAAACAATCAGAGTTCTGGTGATAACACTTTGTTGTTATTGAAAGGTTTGGATTTTTAGGTTTTATGACTTCCTCTTTTAACTGCTTTAAAATTACAAATTGAAAAATAAAAATTATAGCTATCTCACCTACACTTATAAGAGATAAGGCTTTTGTCTATCGGTTAGTGAATTTATTTCCCGTTCTACAACGTACTTCAATAACACTTCTAAGCATTGTAAATGACGTAAAATTAAAAATAGAACCAGAGGAACGGAGGACGAAACAGAGAACGATCAAACCCTTTAAAATGAATAAAAAGACTAGTATGTAACTGTTAGGACTAATTGTTAGTCATTAAACTTTATTATTCAGTCAAACAGAGGAATTTTTAACTGGAAGACACATCAGCTAAATAACAGTTTCATTAGCAAAGCCGGACAACTGAAAGATAATCTATTTGAACGGAGCAGTAGATGCCTCCTTAAAACTATAAAAAGTCAAGATCAGTAAGCCAAGTTCTTTAATATGATCAGTCATGCGACTACACTAGTCATTACAACAAAGGTTTATACGTATATAGGGATTATCTATTTCATGTTTGGCAATAGACTTCAGCAGTTAACTAACTGTAAAGTATTTTGTATTTTTTAACTAATGTGTGATATATAAATATAATGTTACAAAGGAACACAAACAAAAGGATAGCGCGACGACTTTGGCGTTCGTATAGAAGGTATGTTTTTAAACTGGGCGTTAAGCGGCATTAGCGCGTCGCTTTTGTCGGCCATTTTTGTCCCGCTAACGTTCGTTTCAAGGGAACATAAAAACGAAATTTTTTTTAACAGCCCATTTTTTTCCTGTTTCGTATACTGGCAAGATTTTAGTCAATGTTTTGTCGTTTGAATGTTTAGTGTTTGTTAGTGTGTGCGTATACTCAAAGAACGATTTTCAAATCATCTTAATAGTTCTAAACAATTTTAATATAATTTGAGAAAACTTATTCTTAAAAATAGCATATTTATTTTCACCTTTTTAGTTATTTTGCTTTTACTTGATCGAGGCTCGTTGGGTGGTATAGTTTCAATAGAAACGTTTATTAGGTTTCATAGAATTGTGCGCCTTAATTGCTTACCAGCTCATATTTCATATAGTGGTGCCTAAAGGTAAT
>JAQJVL010008410.1:0-19856 GCA_035578905.1 Stictocephala bisonia
ACTTCTTACTTACAAAAATGTAAAAAAAAGAAATGGGGTTGGGCCTTGAGTGTTATATAGACCTGCTTTTAACAAATAAAGATCGATGAGAATCATATCAAGTGGCCCATATATACTTGTTATTTTCTAAATCTACAGAAAAGTTGCACTTCAAGAACATCCCCACTTAAGCGTGTATTACATCTTTAAAGTTTTAACCTTGAGCCGGCAGTTATTTTTTTCCTAACCAGCAGGCAATTTTCAGTAGATTTTCAGACTACTTTCTTAAAATAAAAAAAAATAATATTTATAGTGTAAAACCTACTAATGTTTGGTATCATTGTGATCACAAAAGAATATGCTATTATATAATATACATAAAATGTATCAAAAAATTCTATACTTATTTCCTGGTAACTTGAATAGAAAAAAAAATGAGTCCCTGGTATCTATAAATCAAAATGAGTGGAGGATAGCCTAAAAAACAGATGTAATAATAAAACAAAAAATTGAAGATAGTCAATTCTAAATTTTATGTAGTTTTAGGCAATTTACTTTAAATGGATAAATACCTACATAAATAAACATAATGTACTCCAAAAACTGCATACACTACACAACAATGAAAATTTGTTACTAGGGAAAAACAGTTGTAATAAAAAAAATTACAAGAAACGTTGTATAAACACTACAGAGTTGTAAAATACACTAAAACCTTAGATAAAAACATGCTCTACAAAGTAAATAAATTTGATGTATGTTTATCGTGGTGTCTATAGGTGTGAATTTTACAATGAATAGTTATAAATAAAAGAACGTAACGTAACCCTTGAATTGAATTATTTTATTAGCCTACACTTAGGTTTCATTATAAATAACTCATCACTATGTGCTAATCACTAACTATGATATTTATTACAACATATTAACACCATATAACACGTATTTTGATAATATACACAATTATTATACTGCAGAATGCGGATAAAACACTGATTCTCTGTTTACAAAAAGCGAATATGAGCCGTTGTATCTTGATGTCTTCTTATTCACTCATATGTTACTCCTTCCAACAGGTGTGTCGTATACACTGCAATCTGCAACTCATGTAGCGTCTTGTAGCGTTCGAATTATTTGCGTAGTGTAAAACTTTACTAAAATAAATGATTAACGGTAAAACTACATTTAAGGGGGTAAACCCGCATATGCCTGTACGAGAGTCAAGATCTTTTTGGCTTTTGGGCAGACCATTACAATAATCTGAAGGTCTAATTGAAATAATAATACATGTATTAATTCTCCAACAGACATATGTAAATCAGCATAGTTTGGTTTGGGGAAAGTGAGAACTGTAACATATTCAAAAACATTACAGGCAAAGATCTAGTTTTACAGTATTCTGAACTATGAGGAGTCTACTGTAAAAAAACGCACATAAACTCCACCTCTTCTATAATCTTTTACCGATAGATTATCGAGAGTAAAAAAGTTGCTAGTTTTAACAAAATAAATATTATCCTAAATTAAATCCTTATATTTTAAAACCAAAAGTATTGAGTTAAAATATCAATGTGTTCTAGAAATGTAGCTTATTAAAAACAACTTTTTTAATATACAATTGTAGGTATACAATATTATATAGGCCTACGTATTGTACTCTATACACATGTGCGTGACTGATCTTGGACGCGCCATTAACTAGTGGAGAGGTTTTTGGAGTGGAAAGAGTCACGCTGGGTCAACAACTATCCCAGTACTTGCTTGTCTGCCACTGCTACCTTATTGTTGAAGTCTGGTTTCCTTAAAATGTTTACTCTATTATAAATTATTAATGTGAATTTTAAGTATTGTGTGGTTTTAAAGTTTAAAAATTTTTCGCACATGGCATATAAGAGGAAGAAAGTAGTGTTATTGATTAAAGACAAAATAGAACTAATAAAACAAGTACAAAATGGTAGTTTAAAGAAAAAATAAGCCTACATGATGGGATAGGCGAAATTACCGTAAGGGACATACTGAAGCCAAAGACAAGTTTTTGAATTTTTGCGTTACGTTCAGCTAACACGTCATCGATGAATAAAACTAAGTTATTGAAAAGTTATAGTAAAGTCCTGGCGGAAGATTTTATCAGATTGCCAAGAAGATGATGATGATGTCACCCTAAGCACTTTAGCTATACCCGTCAATGAAGTTGTTTATGTGGATGAGAATAATATTGCTGAGTGGATCAACTGTGAAGCTAATGATCCAGACTTTAAACTTTAACAGATGAACAAATCACCAAGCACAAGGTATCCAGTCAGAAGAAAGGGAGGTTAATAAAGTAGAAAATAAGGTGCAAAAGCATTTGAGTTATCAGACAGCACTAGAGCACATTGATGGGCTTATAAAATATCTTGAAGAAGCGAATATGAGCCGTTATATCTTGATGTCTTCTTATTCAATCATATGTTACTCCTTCAACAGTGTGTCATATACCACTGCAATCTGCAACTCATGTAGTGTCTTGTGGCGTTAGAATTATTTGCGTAGTGTAAAAACTCTAACTATAATAATAAATGATTATCGGTAACGCTACATTTTAAGAGGGGTAAACCGCACTATGCTGGTACGAGAGCCAAAATCTTTTATGCTTTTGGGCAGACATTAAAAAAATCTGAAGGTATATTGAAATAATAATACATGTATTAATTCTCCCAACTGAATATGTAAATCACATAGTTTGGTTTTGGGGAAAGTGAGAACTGTACATATTCAAAACAGTACAGGCAAAGATCTAGTATTAAGTATTCTGAACTATGAGGAGTCTACTGTAAATAAATCGCACAAAAACTCACCTCTTCTTTTATTGTTGATGCACATTGAGAAAGGTCACTCCAATCCTCTTCCAAGCGTTTAACAAGAACTTTTAAAATTTTTTTATCATCACGATTAGGAGGTATCTATATAAACATAAATCTTACATCAATAAAATGCTGATCAATTTCATTGACAAAAATTTAAGAATATTTAGAAAGCTGCTATATAAATGTACATTCTAAACTAGAGTGTTTATCTTACTTTTTCATGAGTTTCCTCTTTTTAATATTGTTGATCTACTAACAATTATAGTATAAAAACAAAGACTAAATGTTCATCATCAGGTCAGTTATTTTGGTTCAATTTAGGTAGTTCACCAACATAGAATTAAGCTCACAATTTCTGTAAAGGTATAAAAGGTAATCCTAAAAGTTAAAATTTAGGACAGTATAGGATGTACATCTTTAAATAGTCCTAAACTAATTCAAAAATACTTTTTTATTATTTATTTCAACTAAGTTTTTAGAAAGTCCCCCATACAGCCTAGAAACAGGAAGCCAGTAAAAAGTTCTATCTCAGAGCTCATATTAGTTATCCACCCAGGGTCTGTAAAAGAGTGAACAGCCTTACTTATTTTAAAGTTGTGCCTAGCATGTGTGTGCTAACAGTGCTATAAAAGTAATAAACAACACATATCTATTTTAAAGTTGTTTAAAACTTATGAAACATGCTAAAATTGAGGCCGATACATCTAGAAGGACCTAGCGAGATCCCTCCTTAAGTAATAAGTAGCTTCAGATGGTGAACAGAGCTATGAGGTGTGCACCCACACACTTTACATTTTCAAAGGGACACCAAAATAAAGAATAATCAATAAATTAAAATAATTGATAAAAAACTAACATGTATAATTCTTACGGATTGATGTAAATTTGTTGTATTAAATATTGTTTGAAAGAACAACAAACAAATTTTGTAGCGATTATACTTATGAATATTATATTGAATTGAACGCCCATCGGTATAAGCTAGTTTGACGTCTGAGCGCCACAGCCTTCTGTGATGTCGCCCTCTTCAGTCCCTGCCTGCTCCCGCCCATCTTTTCTATCACTATTATAAGAACTGACACTGATTTGACAATGGTTTACAAATGCTGTGTAACAATAATACTGTACTGCTTGTCTTAATGTACTTGTAAAATGATTATTAAGTGTTTTACCAATAATTACTTCACATGATATTGCATTGACCTATATGTACAATAAGAAACACACACGTGCACAAATATATTGTCTGTAGTACGGTAGTTTGATATATTAGTTGCTTGTAGGAACTCACTTCTTTGATAGTTGACATATATTCAGGAACTTCACCCCAATCATCTTCCAGGCGTTTAACAACCACCTTGATAATGTGTTTGCCATCATACTCTGGAGGTAGCTAAGTACATAAATAAAACACATTAAAAACAAAACTCATTTTCACAGCTTTACTTATTTTTTTTTATTTATAATCTATGTTAAGAAATATTACCAAATTAGAGTGATCATGACTGAAACAAGAATTATGCTTTGTTTTTACCCTTTGGTAAAGTTTACTAAATTGATACCAAAATAAAAAGTTTATACTAAAGGTGCAACAAAGATAAATTAACGTACTTTAACAAATTAACATTGTTTTTTTATATTAGATGTAATATATTCATTGACCAGCTACACAGGCTAACATGTCTTCATGTTATTGTCTATGTATTCATAATGAACATAATCCTATGTATTTGCTAATGCAGTCCCATTTGTTTGGGCCTCAAAGTATGTAGATATTAAGATTGCCATCTTAAAATCCTGCCAGTTCAACACCTTTTCGTGTTTAAAGTACTTAGATTGTTTTACATCAGAAGTGGAAACCAAGGAGTTTTTAAATTAGTTTATAGTACTAAACGTCCAAAAAATCTTTCAAACACCCAAAGTCAATAGGTCATCTTTTAGACACTCCTTCATGTATCTGGGCCCTAAGTATTTTAACCAGTTACCTTTAGAAATCAAATTGTGCACATCTTTTAAACATTTTAGTTTTTTGTTAAAGAACTGGTTATATTCCAATGAAAGTTTACAATTTCTGAATAATGTTTTAATGTAAAATAGTCTTTACTACTATAATTGTCTGTTTATAAATATATATATTTCCATTTATTAACGCTAAAATTTCTTGTTAAAATTATTAAAATGAGGTCTCTCAAGAGAGAATATCTTTCTTTTTTGTCTTGTTTAATTTTGTTTTATTTATTTGTATATAGTTTTGTGTAAATAACTAATAGTATTAAGCAGACGACACAGAGGAGGAAGCATTTACAGTGATTGGACTGGACTCTTGTTTAAACTTTAATCTTTATTTCAGTTGCTCTGCCACACTACTGGAAAAAGTGGCAGAGTAAATTCCGAGCTGTTTTGTAATTTTAGTTTGTAATCTGTTTTTAGATGTGGAATAAATCATTATTTTCATTATTTTCATTATTTTATTATTTTCATTAGATCAACTAAATAATTATAGAGATCACAACCCAAAACCTGTCTGAATTTGTGCTAGTAGAGGAATTCTTTATCAAGAGTATTACAATTTAGATTAAAATTGTTTTAGTTTTTTACCTTCTGGAAAGGTAACTTGTTCTAGACTGGAGTTCACTACATCTAATAGAAGGTGCCTTAGATATTCTAAATTATCTTAAACTATATCTGCGGTTATTCCATTGATTCCTGGGGCAGAGCCTCCTCTTAGCTCGCTGACACAGTCCTCCAGGTGCCGCTTCGTGATGGGGACCAGGTGAAATAGCGCCAGAGCCTTGAACAGCTTGTTATCAAATATAGGGACGGCAACCACAGAAGACAACTAGCCAGGCTTCTCCAGCCCTAACATAATAGCTATTAAACTTATTAGTGATATAAATTATTTCATTATTGCTATTAGAGAATCTTTTTAGAAAATGCTGGATAGAGAAAGAACATTCTTTTTTATTTTTACGTGTCAAATGTCCTAGATATGTCTCCATAGCATTTTAGGGTTCATTGATGATTCTTGTATTTTGGTTTTGTAATGTATTATATTGGCGGATTTAATAAACGATATAAGGATTTTTCTATATATTGTTTATAATATTCGCATATTTCAATATTTTATATATATATATATATATATATAAAATATTGAAATATGCGAATATTATAAATATATATATATATATATATATATATATATATATATATATATATATATATATATATATATGAAGATTTATGGTGTTTCAATCACTAACATATTAGCCTGAGTGGTGCATTCATTATTTGGTTTTGTAACTTTGAAATTAACATTTCAAAAACCTCTAATATTATTTTTTTTTTTATCAAATAGAATAACTGTTACACTAACTTCTTACCTTTATATTCCCTTCCATTTTTTGGCTTGAAACTGATGTCTGATGATTGAGTTACAAGAAACAAGCTCAAATATTTTCCTCCTATAAACAAAAATATTATTGCAGCGTAATTAAAACTATAGGATTTTAGACAAATTATTTTACTCTAGCCTAGCGAAAAGGACCCAAGGCTGATCTGCTAAGTTTAAATTAAGAAGATGGCTTAAGTTATTACGTACAAATTCATTGAGTTTAGATAAAGCATAACTATAAACCTATGTTGGAAAAGATAGGTTTGCAATATACTGTAATCGTGATACAATTACGTGTTATTGTTAAACTAACCTGACTAGACCTATTCTATTTTTAGACTGCTATAGACGCTTTTGTAAGCATGTAAATTTTTCTTTACAAAACCACTAGGTTATTAATTCATTTGATTGAATTTTTCACTATGCAGTTTATAATTTTTAATTCATAGATTGCATTTTATAAATGTTGACCGATTTTAGTTTCGTTGCATACAGAGCAGTAAATTATGTTTAGTAGGTATATTACAAAAATGTAACTTTATTACTGAATATTCTTTTCAACCCAAAAGACTACTGATCTAGATGTAGTTCAACCAAAACATCTTAAAACTTTGGTTAAGCTTAACTAAAGTTAAACTAAAACGTCCAGGTTTAAATGGGTTTTTGTTATTTTCTTTTTGTGTGTAAATCTATTATCATGCTAAAGGCCTACAGTACTAAATATTTTCCATAGTTTAGTCAGCTACTCATAACATAAGTTATATGTATATTGCCACATTATATATCAACCAACACCTACCCCTCTCAATTACCCTGATTGCACCACACACTTTCGATCATCTTCAAACATGATCGTACTTTTGCCTGTAAATTATGGTCTGCCTATCCTGGACAACCCTATAACTTATCTGAACTGGCTCTTTCCGGTGTTAACAGCTAAATGTTGGTGCAAATATAATATCGCTTACTATGCAGTTTTTTTATATTATAATCAAAAAAGATGATTAAAATTTTATTTACTTTTATGAACACATGTAGTACATATGTTATTACTCACTTATGAATGTAAGTAAAAAGAT
Source organism: Stictocephala bisonia (assembly GCA_035578905.1). Lineage (NCBI taxonomy): Eukaryota > Metazoa > Arthropoda > Insecta > Hemiptera > Membracidae > Stictocephala > Stictocephala bisonia. The sequence goes on from JAQJVL010008410.1 coordinate 7,299, forward strand.
GCCATTATGATATATGTTCAAACGTTTATTACTGAACTTGTCAAGAAGCAATAAATGGACCTACATCCAGTTTTTGAACCTCCTTATTAATTCTTTAGTTGCATTAGAATGATATATAATTGTTTTAATATTTACCGAAACCTGCTTCACAACAATATTTCGTTGCACAGAATTGTACTCAAAAATACTTTGCAAAAATATTTCGTTGCACAAAGTTTTACTCAAAACTGCTTTGCAACGATATATCGTTGCCATATTAATAAATAGCGCTGTTATTTTTTGGGTTATACTTGTGAAATTTGCTTTAATAATAACACAAATAATATACTTTCATTTCATATTAGTTACAATACCTAATTATAGTTTTTTTATACTATACATGTTTGAAAAATGTCAACCTCATCAGCTGACCGCTGTGGTGTCTGACGTCGGCGCACTAATGTGAAGTTAACATTACGATTTTGTTTACTGTATGATGTGAGGTTATTATTTGGGCGAGTTGTTTAATTTATTGTTTCCTTCGACATGAGTGAACGTATATCACCAGTTAGGCCTAGTGATTGATGAACTTGCACAGTGCACAGAGATCATGCACAGTGTGTTAGATGTGGACTTGAGGTGCACTCAGTGCCTAATCCGCCAGTTGTGCCAGTTAATTTGCAAAAGACACTGGTATAAATAATGTAGAGTTTTAAGAGAAATAAAAATTTTAACCATGGCAGCCAAAGGATTGATAAAAACTAACTTAACCTCAACCGCCCTCAACTTCAATAACAAAATTAAAATCAAGACTCATGTGACATTTCAGAAATACTATGTCAATAAATTCAAATACTTGCAGTCCCAGTGATTCAGTTCAAGTTCTAAAAACATTTTACTTATAACCTCAACGACACCAACAAGACTTATGGTCAACACTCAGCATTATGTAATAAGCAACCTTGCCAACCTAACTTGGTCTTTTTTCCCTAGATGAACAATCTAAATTTCCCTATATTACTAAGAAATTCCCTAGATACGTGAATCTTGCGTAATTACAGCGAGGACATAATAGCATATACCTTCTATTATACCTCTAGCTTTAATAGAAGGTCTATGATAATAGAATAGAGAATACAAGTCCATAGAATAGAAATATTAGTACATGAAACCAGGTAATAAATTGTGGAAAAGTACAGATTAATTACAAAGTAGATAAATCGATTTGAAAACCTTCAACTTCATAAGAAAGAAATCAACACCAGAAATATACTAAATGTAAAGTTCGGAAATGGTTCAATTACATAGTAAACAAAAGCAGTAAATAATTGGAATAAATCGAAAAAATACATTACATATTTTTATGAAAATTAGTAACCAGGGGTTTTTTAATGCGCTTATTATGATTTTAACATCAACAATTTAGTAAAACAAAATGGCGTATGGGAAATTATGCTTTTTCCACCATTATTACGATCGTTACTAGATTAGCATGACTTGATACTGATAACCAGATCTAGGTTTTTAATGTAAACTCCAAACAGACCATAAATATCATCACTACATACAGGGAAATTACCCTGCATGGAATATGAAATTACCCCAAGTCTTTTGTGGTATGAAGAATCAAAATATTAAGGTTTTATCACACGTCAATAAATTTTATATTTATCTAAAATATATATTCAATATTTATTTGCAAGACTGCCTATATTTCCCTAAATATTAGTGTCTTTTCCCTGTTTCCCTAGGATCTTCAAGACTTCCCTAAATCTAGGAAAATTCTCCCTAGGTTGCCATCGCTGGAAATAAGTTCAAGTTCAAAATCTTTAAATAACATCCAAATCCAAACATCAAACACCACTAAATACTTCGCATAGAAAAAAGAAAAGCCCTTTAAAGTAGAACTTTAGATAATTGAAATGAAATGCAAGGAAAATATTCCTTATTCCTTTATTCATTACTGTAACCATAGACCACCTATTATACCATAGACCTTCTGGTCTATGATTATACGTGTTTTATCCATATATTATACTGCTTGAATGGTGTCACAAATGTTTGTACATACACTTAATACAAATCATAAACACATATTTACTATACAATCAACATTTAATAAGATCCTAAATGTTGATCTATGAATTGGTATTGCAATGTTATTTTTGAATCTTATACTGTATTATATATGTGGCTTTCTCTTACATTTGGAAGAGATTTACAGTGCTGCTCAGGGGGAGGCACTGGGGCAAAATGTATTATACTGAGGCACTGATCTCATGTGGCCTCACAGGGACTCCAAGAATCTAAGAAAATATTTGAGGCCCGATGAAATTCATATGCAACTTGAAAATTGTTAATGCATTCTTTAAATGGGAGCAATAGTATTCATTTGATTAAATATTGATTCAGTGATTTAAAAAAGCTATTTAGACAGACATTTTAAAATGTCTTATTTGAATTAGGAAATTAAACTCCCGAAACGTTATCTTTTACAGTAGGCCAAGACGTCGCTGTGACTCACTCCACTCCTCAAATACCTCACTCCAAATGAATACCTCAAAGGTTAACCCGTCAAACGTAAACAAAGTATTGTTTATTGATATAGGAAATTACCACAATTATTGCTCTAATGAAGGAATAGTAACCGAATCACTTGGACACACTCTTCCCAAGCAACGTGAAGATGAGACACCAAACAAAAACGGTTGGCAAAGGGTGCTGATCAGAAATAAGAGACTTTTGCCCTCAGGTAATGGGTTGGATGTTAAAAAACCTTGTACAGGGTCTGATATGAACAATCCTATCAACTTACGCAATAGTTTTGAGTGTCTAAAAATCCAAAACAAACTGCAGATGAAGAAATGTCTCATGAACAAGACGCCAACAAAACAGAGGTAAGACCTCCACCAATATTTGTCCCAAACATTTCCGATATTAAGAGTATGATTGTAAGTATTGAAAAAGTGATAACAAAGGATTCTTATTCATACAAATGTATTACCAGAGACAAGGTAAAAATTAATGCTGTAAACATCGATGCATACCGTACCCTAGTCAAACATTTAACTAACCTGAAGATAAGCTTTCACACTTATCAAATTAAACAGGACAGGGCCTACAGAGTTGTGCTTAAAAACATGCACTTTTCCACTGAACTTCAGGATATAAAAGCAGCTATAGAAGCTCATGGTTATGCTGTTAGAAACATATCAAATCTGAAAAGTTCTACATCAAAAGATCCTCTGTGTATATTTTTTTGTAGACTTAGAGCCCGCACCCAATAACAAGGACATTTTCAATGTACAGTTCTCACTAAATAATGCTAAAATTGTATTCGAACTTCCCTATAAACGTAATGACGTGGTACAGTGCAAAAAGTGTCAACGGTACGGGCATACCAAATCCTACTGTTGGTACAAAAATCGCTGTGTGAAATGCGGTTCTGATCACCATACAAATAGTTGTAGCAAAACTAAGGAATCTCCCGCTACATGTGTACTATGTGGTGGTGAGCACCCTGCCAATTATAAAGGATGCTCTGTACAGGGCCGCCCAGAGACTTTTGGTGGCCCCGGGGCAAAGTTTACCATGTGGCCCCTTCCTTCACTTCAAAATAAATTTAATTACTCTGATTGTCAAATATACTATAATTGATATTTTACTTTTAGCACATTCTACGATATTCTTACCATCTCTTTCGTTAGATTACTATTGTAATTAAAATTCTTGTTCATGGACGTTTTCTCAGGACTAGCTGCGAAGCTCCGGTAAGTCATTCTCTAATTACTGTATCATATACTTTTTTAACATTTCCTTAAGTATTACCGCTACAATAACATCAATCTCTTATAACAAAACTGCTATTCTTTAATATTAAATAAATAATAACGAACCAAGCAATGCCACAGTCAGTTGCATAGGCAGTTGCATAGTTGGGCGCAGCAGCTCTTCGATTGCCAGTTGAGGAGCCGTCTTCGCCAATGATAATAACTGTGGGTGAGGGAGGGAGTGGCCAATAAATTTATATAGGCCACTTGGCTTCGCTAGCTAAAGAGCAAGTGACCGAATGTTTACGAAGTAAAATAATTTGGTGAGCGCGAACATCTAATGCTTTAAAAACAGTTAACTGAGAGTTGAGGTTATGTTATTGTTTTCAAAACAGGTTGTAGACCACTGGGTACGTAGCTTATTGATGTTGGACATTAAAACATCTAGTTTATATTCGTGATTTCAGTTTGTCTTTGTGCTAAACTTTAAAACTATTCAATTTTTATTTCACAGGAATAAAGGGCATTTTGTACCAACTCAATTTTCTCAGCATAAAACATAGTAAAATTTATGTCGGTCAAATTGGATACTATATCATTGAAGTACATCACAGTGTACAAGTCCGTACAGTGACAGTGGTATTGACACACCCATTCACGAACAGTGGTTTTGACCCTCCCGCTCAACAATACACGTACAGTGGTTCAATCTTAGTTAATTTCACTTATCACGCAACAAACAATAAATAAATATTGTATTAATGACTGTCAAAAATATAAATGGCTTACTCGTTCGTCAGTTACAGTAAAAAATTATGAAAACTATTTTGATTGGTCGTAGATTTGTTATGTTAACATTAATCAACTATGCTATTTGTTTGGGAACAACCTGTACGTGGGCATAATTGGTTTTTAATCAAGAGCTACTCTACTGAATATGTTGAGAATACACCCCTGTTCCTGTTACAGTTTCAGGGTAAATTAAACCAGACAATAAAAGAGTTGCAAGAAGTTAAATGTCACAAAATAAATATTATTCAAAAGGAGTTGTACAAATCTGAACAATTATGAAGCTGTTTTATCTATTAACGGTGTACTTAAGAGCTCCTCTTTTCATTAGGACCTATGTCATAATATATTGGTAAAATGTCTTTACGAACATTCATGTCATAATTACTAGTAAATTTAAAATGTCAAAGGAAACATTACATAGAGAAAAAGTAAAAAAATTGCATTTACAGTAAACTCTGGTTAACCGGTTAAATATGATGGAAGATGAATCTGGATAGTACAGAACGTAACAAAATTATAATTTTTAGACAAGATTATGCCACGCAATTCCTCCCGCGATAGCGTAGGGCAAGTTGAATGTAATGCATCATACACACATATTGTTGCACATCCGGTAAGCGAGCGGTAATGTTGTATGCATATTTACCAGATTTAAGTACCTAGAAATCTACTGTAATTTAGTGGTTTCATCGATAGTTTATTCTTTTTATACTGTAAAAATATATAATTTACTCTGCAGTATATTACAATAGTATATTGAAACATTTAGAGTTTATTTGTATTGATTTCAATAAAACTTTACCATAAATTACTAGGCCTAAACTTTAGCTTTTTGTTATCTCAAAATATTTAAATGGAATATGAATCATAGCAAATTAAATTAATTGATAATTATAGTAGTTTACTAGGAAATCCAAAAGAACGCATTGAATTACAGAAATATCACTCTATAAAATACAACAATAATAAAATATTTCTTTAATGGACGAAACAACAAACACTAAACAAACAGTAAACAAACAAACTAATGATTGACGATGTCCCCGATCTACCCTTCATGACAATTAATTGAACTCTTCCAGCCACGTTGTTACAACATTGTATATTTTGCCTGCGGGTTTTTTGGGTGCAAAACACAGTTACTACTGAAATACGACTACTATTTCTTAAATTTAGTGCATATATTGAAAAATTAGCTGATCAGTGCCGGGAAAGAGTGCAACGTTACCACGTTCGAACGGAGTGCCGCCGTCTACTACCAGCTTTGAAACCAAGTTTGTAAGAACCTTTTCTCATAAAGACTTTTCGACCTTTTTAAAATGACAGATTTAAAATGTTTTTACTGTAATTTTGTTTGCTTATTTAATTGTGTTGTTCTTAGGCTTCCACTTTTTTTATTAATATTTATTAATTTGCATACTTTAGGCCACAGGTTATTGATCACTCGTTTTCACATTATATGGATCTATTATTTTGCTACGATGAGTGAAGGGATTTTCGAAGCACTAAATCAAGATTATTTATCTACATAAATAGAAATTGTGAAAAAATACAAAATAAGGATAAAAGCTTGATCAACAAACCACTAAAAATACAAATCAATTCGCAATTGCTGTATTATCTTAAGTTTATAATAGAAATATATCACAACTAATGGTTTTGACAGGATAATAACGTGACCAAGCAATTGATTTTCCTACCACTAAAAGCCAAGATAGAGTTAAATTTAGGACAAGTGTAACAATTTTGTTTGAAGTAGTATATACTTTTAAAATTAAAGTTAAAAAATAAAACATACAGAAACGTTCTTGTCCACCTTGTATTAAACACGTCCAAAAACGGAGTTTTGAGTAATACAAATGTAAAGTTAGTGGGTCTTTTGACATGTTTTATATAAATAGTGTACGAAAACAGGACATCTCATAGAGGTGGCCCACTGTCCACACCACTCAAGTATATTTATATGTTCGCAAACTGGAATTTATATTTTGGTATGTTCACAAGCTGCATGCCTTTACACTTGTTCGCAAACAAGACAACTGGCGAGGGGTACAGTTGCAATCACACACTAACCAGAGCGTATGCTGTCACACTACTATCGACCGCTGACAAACTTCAAATACCAGTGTACAACTTGCTCCAAAAGGCTCCCTGGTTGCTATAAAACCAATGGTTTAGTTTAAACGTTTTAAAACTAAAACTGGAAGACTTATCTGGCCTAATATCACTTTTGATATTTTTGATTCAGGCCTGAATCGTTTCTTAACTAGTAGATTATTAAGTATTTTCTTTTTCGTTGCATGAAATGTGGCCCCCCCTGTGAACTAAGTCTGTGTGGCCCCGGGGCAATTTGCCCCCTTTGCCCCCCCCCTCTGGGCGGCCCTGGCTCTGTATATAGAGACGTTAAAAACAAAGCTTTCCCTACTTTACGTTTGAATGTTTCAAAAAGACCAGGGACTACTTCACCACTGGGGAAAGACAAAGTTGTTAAAAACTTACCATCGCCTATTGCCCAGCCTCAAGAATCTTCTTTAACAACAACTACATCATCTCCGACTTACGCAGGCGTAACATCAGGTCGAACAAATGCGGAAGAAAATTTAAATAAATTAATCAATGGATTTCTAAGCAAATTTGAAATGCTCATGTCACAACAAGCCCAACAAGTAGGTACACTGATCAACCTACTAACAACCGTCATCTCAAAACTAAAATGACTAACTTCTATAGGATTGGTCTATGGAATGCCAACGGCTTGGCCCAACATAGCCAGGATATTAAGATTTTCATTTCAATGCATAAAATTGATATAATGCTAATAACTGAAACACATTTTACTGCCTTAAATTACTTTAAAATTCCAAATTTTTCTATTTATAGCACCAACCACCCCGACAATACCACTCATGGGGGAAGTGCTGTTTTAATTAAAACTACTATCAAACATCATGAAATTACAAAATTTCAGAACAATGATTTTCAAGCTACCAGTGTTGTTGTTGAAGATTGGATGGGTCCTTTGACAATTTCTTCCCTTTATTGTCCGCCTAGATTTAATATCTCAGACCAGCGATTCAATCAGTTTTTCAGCTCACTTGGTCCTCGCTTCCTGGCAGGAGATGACTACAATGCTAAACATGTAATGTGGGGATCAAGACTAGTAAATCCTCGGGGAAGAAATCTGCTAAAATGTATAGATAATAAAAATTTAAATTATTTATCAACTGGTCATCCTTCCTACTTATTGGCCAACAGATGTAAATACAATTCCAGACCTGCTTGACTTTTTTGTAACCAAAAGGATTTCTCTAAATTACGTAGATATCACCTCATCTCTTGATCTTTCATCTGATCATTCACCTTTGATACTGACTATACGCTCGTCTATTATGTCAAAGGAAAAACCTCCTACACTGTCAAACAAAAATACTAATTGGGATCAATTTCGAGAGTTGTTGAACAATACCTTAAATCTGACAATTCCCTTAAAAACCGGAGGAGACATAGATAATGCAGTTGAAATCTTCACTTCTTCCCTTCAGGCTTCTGCTTGGAAATCAACACCGGAACTAGTAATCAAACTAGTTCTGCGTAATGAAACTAGTAATCAAATTAACTATCCGTTTTACATAAAAGAAAAGATTGCTGAGAAACGTCGTTTGCAAAGAATCTGGTAACATTCAAGAAATGCTGTTGATAAAACAAACTTCAACCGGGCCTCCCGACAGCTGAAAAGAATGTTGCATGATATAAACAATGTTTGGTTTCTGGAATTCACATCAACTCTTTCTCCCACAGAGGCGACTGATTACTCATTATGGAAAGTGACGAAAAGGATGACGCAGCCACAAGTCCCAATCCCTCCTATTTCCAAGCCTGACGGTTCTTGGGCTAAAAGTAGCATGGAAAAGGCAGACTTGTTTGCTAACCATTTTTCAAATGTATTCAAACCTAATCATGTAAACAGATGTAATGACATTGGTCCAAATGTTAAAGAATTTCTGGACTCACCTAATCAGCTTGAAATGCCAATGACCTCATTCAAACCATTGGGAGCAATCGAAGGACTTCGTGCTAAAAAATCTCCTGGCTATGACCTTATTACAGGAAAAGAACTAAAAGAGCTCCCTAGTGTCGTCAAACACTAGCGATTACTATACAGTATATCACTAGGGACACGAAAATAACACACACGCAGTTTAAGTACACAAGCGTTTATTCACCTTGAAACACAATAACACTGAATTCACAACTCACAATGATTTGCACTACCGCAATATCCGAGTTGTTCCACACTAACGAATTGAACAATCACTCACCGACTGAAAACTCAAAACTGAAAAACTAGCAGCGGTGCAGCCGCCTTATATACATTTGTTACAATCTAGAACTTCAAGAACAAACTCGACCCCGAAGGTCCCAGAAGCCATGGAACATATTACAACAAAAGAAGGTTATAGAACATTCTGTCGTCAATGTCAAAATACGACAGTATGACATCTTTTATCCTATAATTGTCAAAAGTTTAATATTAAAGCATAAATAAAATAAGTTTATTGTTTTAAGTAGTCTATTTGGTAATATTTACACATAACTATTAATTATAACATAAAAGTTGTATAGCTTCATGAAGCTACTGGAAAGTTCTAATGTAACCTATTTGATTCTACTCATACCTGGTAATACAAATTATACTATTATGTAATATTTAATATATTTACAATTAATTGAGCCTATTACTACTTAGCATAAAATAACATAATATAGTAGATCTTAAACATGATTTGAAGGTTTTACCAAGTTAGGTTACATATAGGCCTAGTACTAGGCTAGCCTACATACGACACATCAAATAATGCCAAAATTGCTACATTTGCTGATTTACTCTAGTCATCATGAGATTGAAACTGTAACCATGAGAGTACAAGAGTCTTTGGAACGCGTAGTTACTTGGTTTTCAAAATGGAGGATAGCTATCAACCCAACCAAAAGCGAGGCACAAAAGATTTTCACTCTACGTCGGCCAATAGAACCTCAAAATATCACAATTTTAAAAGGCGAAATACCCTGGAGTCCTGCCGATCAAGCAATGACATATTTAGGTGTTTATTTTGAAAAATTAGCTGATCAGTGCTGGGAAAGAGTGCAACGTTACCACGTTCGAACGGAGTCCGGCGCTTATTACCGGCTTTGAAACCAAGTTTATAAGAACCTTTTCTCATAAAGACTTGTCGACCTTTTTAAAATAACAGATTTAAAATGTTTTTACTTAAATTAAAGTAAACAGGACATCTCATAGGGGGGTCCACAGTCCACACCACTCAAGTATACTTACATGTTCGCAAACTGGAAAGATATTTTGGTGTGTTCACAAGCTTGACGACTTTACACTACTAGTAGTTCGCAAACAAGACAACCGGCGAGAGGTACAGCTGCACTCAAATGCTAACCAGAGCTCATGCTGTCATTCCAGTATGCCGACCGCTGATAAACTTCAAAGACCAGTGTTCAACTTGCTCCTAAAGGCTTCCCGGTTTCTATAAAACCAATGGTTTAGTTTAAACGCTTTAAAACTAAAACTGATACTTATCTGGCCTAATATAACTTTTGCTATTTTGATAAAGGCCTGAATCGTTTCTTAGCTAGGCGATTATTAAGTATTTTATTTTTTGTTGCATGAAATGTGGCCCCCTCTGAAGTAAGTCTGTGTGGCCCCGGAGCAATCAGTCCCCTGCCCTCTGGGCGGTCCTGGCTTACCTACTCACCACTTACTGCAAGTAATACACGAACAACGTATTTTAATAATTAATTTCATTAAAATATAAGTTTTGATTTAACGTTAGAATTAAAAGCCAATCAAGAAGTAGATTGTTTCATTTAAGAAGCCATCCCTAAATTACTTGACGCTAAACTTGGCCTTTTCAGACTCCTCATCTAATATACACTAAGGGGGGTTTAGTGTAACGGTAATACTAAACCCCCTTCAAAAATTACATAACGCTGTCACCAAACGCCCCCCCCCTTATTTTTGTCACCCACTCACTTTCATGTATATTTTTATTTATGATAAAGTCATTATTTAGTTTTCCTTCAGTTTCCTTTCTAATGGGAAGGGCGAGAACATATAACAAACATTGTAATGTTTTCAAAAAATCCTGTATTTTGGCTAAAAAGAATAAAATGTTGTGAATAAATTTAAACAAATTGATAAGGTTTAATAGTTACGTAATGCTACCAAGAACCGCCCTAACTTCTCCAGTCACGGTGCATAACGCTGCCGAAACCCCCCTTCAGGCAATACGTAATTTAGGGACGGCCCATAAACATTCCAGTTGCAGTATTGCTATGTATATGCTATGCTGTGTTGTATGCTTAAACCATGTAATTCAGATAAGTAAAACATTTCGTCAAGAACTTCTCGATTGTGAAATTGTAACAAAGTAATACTAAGTAATTAATATTCCGAAATATCATAGCTATGGGGAGAACCTTAGCCGAGTAGTGAAACATCTCGTTAAAGTAGCCATGGAATATCTTGAGCTGTCGAAACCGTTACTTTTCAAATGCTTAGTGGTTAGCGGAGAGGAGGGGTACGGCAAATTCATGCGTGGATTTGTACTAGCCTGACATGCAGACGTTGGCTGCTACTACTAATCAGCTGATTGAAGTGTTGCTACCTTCGAAAGCGTTTGTTATTGCAAATATTAAGTGCAATACATTTGTTTATATTATTGGTTTTATGTATTTAACAAGTTGTTAAATACATAACAACTAATAATATATTTATTACACTTAATATTATACAGAAATAATTGACCCACCCGCCCGCCCATACACGTACAGTGGTATTGAACCACAGATGTTATAATTTAAATAGAACAGCTGTCTATCTTTAAAGAGATTAAATTTAATATTGTTCACAAAGTTATTCACAAATATGTATTTCCTAAATACAATTAAATTACAGACTGCTTACAATAAAATCTTGAACAGTATTTATTTACTAACATAACCTACATTCAGTAAATTCAGTAGTGTTTAATTATTTGGTATTCCATGATTTTATTTTTCTCATTAAATACTAAACAAAGATAATAGTAATACAACTACAGGCCTATAATTATAACACATTATAATACCAAGTAATATGATAATACATTGGGAGTTGTGTTATAAAAAAAGGTAACTTGTGGGCGTGGTGACTTGATGTTTACAGCAATGCGAGTAGTACGCTAAACGCTGTTTATTTATAGAAATTCCACTCCCCCTAGCACTGACCGTGACGTAAGCCACAGCTCAAGATATCCCATAGCTATTGTAAGGACATCTCGATTAACAACAATCTAGGATTGTTAAAGCCAAAGCCATGTACAAGGATTCAATATACACATAGAGTAAGTTTGTCCAATAGGTATGTCCACACTCGTGCGTTTCAACGTTCAATTCCACATGCGTCAGCGCTTGCCGTATTGCAAGCGCTTGTAGGCATGCCATTTACGTGTCCACACTTATTCCTTCCCTTAAAGTTGCGTTTTCCAAGATAGCAGAAGATGAAGCTATTGTGTTAGGAAGAATTAGTGCAGCATATTTATTTTTTAAGCAAATTAATAATCGTAAGAAATCAAGGCGAGCTATTTGGAATGTAGTATATCTTCGGTTTGTTATATAAGAAAAACCTTTTTCTGGAAATTTATTAATGTAGACCTAACTACTCGACCTATGCTCTCGTATAAGATTTTCTTCTGACTCCTTGTGGGCCATCCCCCTAAACATGGGATAAAAATGGTAGTTACTTAAAAAAAAAAAAAAATAGATTTATAGGTATACTTATGATGTACCAAGTTTTATTTCTGTACCTGTAATCTTTCGGAAATTATTAAGTTAGTGCGGAACTTTATCACCACCCTGTATTAGGAATAAAATATACAAACTTGATCAAAGCAATTGAAATGATATTTCAATTAAAACAATTACAGTCAGAAAATAACTGAACAGATTCAAGTTAATTATAAATCTG
>JAQJVL010008411.1:0-19854 GCA_035578905.1 Stictocephala bisonia
ATATCAATTGGAAGGTAGTGTCACTGAGTATTCCCAAAAAATATTTTATTTCTAAATGGATTTCTAATATAGGTATGGTAATAAAAACCAAAAACTGATTTTTTCATTAGAATTTAGGCCGCCATTAAGAATAAGAATAAGAATATATTTATTTCCTTGAAAATACATTTACAAAATACACCAATGAAATATAATTAGCATTCTCCAAGAAAATTTAGGGCCTCTAAAGGCATAGCCTGCGCAGAGGTTCCAACATTAACTTAAATTAAAAAATTGCGCACAAACAGTTCAAATAAAATAAGTATAATCTAAAAGTTATAACATTTTTCTCCTACTTAAAAATACAAAAACACAATTTAGTACAAGAAAATCTATAATGTTACTTAACCTGTTATAAAATATCGTTTTGCAAATAACTGCCAAAAATACACAAACATGAAATAATATTTAACCTTTCTATACTGAAAAAATAATTTAAATTTGAACTTTTAACAAGAAATCAATATTTTCAAAACCTAACAGCCAGTCTCTTAGCATTTTTAAAAACAGTTTTTTACTATGACAAAGTTTTATATTTTCTGGAATTATATTATACATTCTTGGCCCCAAAAACTGATAACATTTAGTATAAAAGGAAAAAAATGGTTTTGGTACTGAAATTAGGTCTATTTTTCTTAATTTACTTCTAACCGAATTAATATTATGAGACAAATTACCACTAATTACATAAAATATTTTCAAAACTTTAAACACAAACATGTATTTAAGGGGCAATATTTTTGCTTGGACAAATAAAGGGTATGATGGTTCCATTCTACACTTTTTAAAAATTTTTCTTAAAAACTTTTTTTGCTGAATAAAAATTGGTTTAATATTAGTTTCAAAAGTCCCTCCCCAGCAAAAAAGCCCATATTCAATTCTACTGTGAACCAAAGAAAAATATAACATTCTCAATATCTGTTCATTGCACATAGGTGATAAAAAATAAAAATATCTTAAAGCATTGTTTAATTTAATTTTTAATTGCTCAATATGTTTTTTCCATTTAATTTCCTGGTCAAGAATTAAACCTAAATACTTTATATTGTCAGTCTGCCCTATAACTGCACATTCCCCACAATGAGAGTTTTCACTCAGACATTGCATACATCTGTAGATAACTTCATTTGTAAAGTTAAATTCTTTTCTTTGACTAAAATTAATGAATTTTGTTTTTTCGAACACAACATTTCGAAACGAACAAAGAAAATTGGGTTTTTCCTCACCAAAGTGTTTTGGGCATAAATACCTCTAAAATGATATACCACATTACCCATACATACATTTAAAATTTTTGAGATTCGAACGTGGGACCCTCTGTTTTCGATACACCACGAAATTCCAGAGTTGAAAATAATTTCATTGAATGTCAATTTAGTTTAGATTAGTCGATGGGGTTAACATTAAAACCAAGCCTCTGCAGTAAGCCATCTGCTTGCTTGACATTAGAGATGGGTGCTCTGAAATACCCTGTATAATAAGAGTTGTTTGTGACCTTGCTCCATCAAAGGAAAACCTCGCTCTGCCAACACAAGGTATATTGTCATCATTTACAGCCTCCCATCAATCTATTCACCTGATTATGATGGCCATTCCACTTACCCACCCCTAATGGCCCCTTCACAAACCCATACGTAGGCTCTTCGACCTAACCAAATGTATGGTGTTGAAGGCCCTACATTAACTAAAAAAAATTGGCTATTTAAGTGAAGTGATGTATAGGTAGCACATAATGGACAAAAAGCAGTAACAAATATTAGTGACCTTCAAGAATCTTGTTTTATTTTAGTTTCTAAAATAACATCATCAATGATAAATTATTCTTGGAACAAAGTTGATTATTCACATCAGACCAGACTGCCAAATTGTATCTGAATTTGAACCTTCCTAACAAGTAAAAAGGTGAACTAAAATACATTTTAACGAAACAGGACTTGGTTAAAAAGGGGTTTTTGTTAAAATGTTAGGTTCAATCCTTGATTATATTATTACTTACAAGTAGGGATGGACGAGAGGAGATTTATAGGTTCGGGAGGGAAATGAGAGGGAAATTAATTTCCTCCCAAATTTCAGGAGGGAAACGGGAGGAAAATTAATTTCCTCCCAAATTTCGAGAAATTTTCGGAGGGAATTTTTCCCAGCTTATCATACATTAATTTTCAAACTTGTAGATAAAACAAATAAACCAAATCATTTTATAGTAATAATAATTAATTGGTACGTGATCTAGTAGGAAATTCAACCATTAATGTTAAGGCACATTTATGTACTCCTTATTTTATTAAATCTTTTTTATTTTTTGCCTGCTATCCACAAAACAGAAAAAAAATCAAACAGGTTTAGACTAAACAATAACAGATTACACACTTAATAAACAAAGCAATCTTATTTGATATAACTGAATTAAAATTGTAACAAGCGAAATAAAAGAATGGTAGTTACATATTACATGTCAATTTTAATTAAAATCATCATAAAAACTAGACATGGATGAATTCTTCAATTAATTAACTGAACTAAATTATAACTAGGAACTGAAGTTGCACACAGAGCCAGCATCTTGGCAGTCCCTTCCTTATCCCCCCCCCCCCCCAAATCCTTACGGATAAACTTAGTAATTATTACTGCACGTGTATTGACTATTGTAGAGATATGCATTTGTTTTAATTCTAATAATAACTGCCGCTGTAGTCAAAAGAAAGCAACCTCTATTTCTTCTCTGTGATTGTCAACTAATCACACAGACGGTTGATCTGGTTTATCTGGTAATTCCGATCACGGTAGCGAAGCTTTTGGGCAAAAGCTGGATCAAGTGATTCTACGATTCAGGCGTCATCGCCAAACACAGTCGATTGCTTTCAAAATTGTCGCTTAAAAAAAAAAAATGATTTTGTATACGCCATAAAAAATGGATCTGTAGTTATTTTATTCAGTAATATAATAATGGTTATAATAAAGCGGAAATAAGCTGTGAAATATAATCAAATTTGTAAATCTAGATGCCAAAATACCGGTAGTTTAATGGATTGATAGTAATAATTTAATAATTGTGCACCTAAATATAAATTTAAAAGTCGTTTACGATCAATTATTTATAATAAATTATGATTGGTAATGAATGTGTGCAACTCAAAACTACTTCGATACATAGAAAGATAATCTTTTCATCACGAGGAATTTCTGACGTATTGGAGTGACAACGGTATACGTGATCGGCAAATGTATGCCTAGCCAGACGAGATGCAATCTGAAATATCAGCTAAATGCCAACTGGCAACTGGTGATACAAAGTAGATTTGTGCAGCTAAATTATAAATTTATGAAATATACACAAGAAGTATGATAACGTTTCGGTTCAATAAAAATTATGTTCCTTATTGCTAAATCCGTCCGTTTTATAATCAGAAGAGATTTGGATTGAATTGTTTTGCATTTATTTAACATCGACGTAGTAGTAACAATTATGATCAGGGACCCGTTCACTGAGTTTACAAATCAAAATTATCGTATTGTAATACATTTTACACTTCATCTGTGTTACTTTCTAATCTAGTCAGGAAACCGATCGACAGTTTGACAGAAGAAAATATCGTATCCCTGCAAATGTTACATGCACATTTGGCGATCTAAAGTGTTCACAAACAAATTATCAATTGACATTCGCTACGGATATATCTACTTATTTTTTATTCAATTGAAAATAAATAAATATTGTTACGTCGCACGATACTTGAACGCCATCACGATATTTTATATGATATGATACGATATTTTCTTCTGTCAAATCATTGGATGATTCCCTACTCAGAGTAAACACCAAAACGGATCACAATCACCTCACGGGAAATATACGATAATTTCAATTCGGAAACGAGCAGAACGGTTCATTGTATGTACATGAGAGAAATGGACTTTTGCCATGGAAAGGAAGATTTATTGTTTTGTTGGACAGTAAAGTGACCTGCTCTCGGGAGCAGTTTGATTCAATGATTTTACGTTACTGACACACACAAACATTGGAATATAGGCCCACTCAGTTTTCGTTCATTATCATTTGGGTTTCGGTCAACAGTTCTGTCCTATACTAGATTTGTTTAGTTGGATCATAGATCTCGGTAACTTGTTTGACTTTAATAGTTTTTTCTGAGCATCGTGATCCGGATATCTCGTTCACTTAGATGAGCCTTGTCAAATGAACCGTGAGAACGTCACATCTACGTTCGACCCCAACTGTCGACTCCGACTGTCAGTCGTCAGTCACTACGTAACTTCACTGCCACACTATAAGCAATAAATTACATTCCACGGTAATCGAGACACAAGCCTATCATAATTTTATTAACCTTTCATTTTAATTTATATTGATTGAAAAAATCCGAACTTGACCATGAATGTCGATTATAACCGTGTTGTTGAGATCGAACTATTTAGTTGGTTACATCTTAGAAAAACTCTCGAATGGAATTCCCGATCGTAACAAAATTTCCTTCTCGCAGGACGAGAATTATAATTTCCCGGGGAATTCTCGAAATTTCGAGACTCGTCCATCCCTACTTACAAGTAGATATCTCATGTAGTAGAAATGTTTGTGCCAGTAATTTGGTTAGTTGGTGAGATCTGCTACTACAGCTGGTTAAACTGCATTACATTTACATGGAACTACACTAGCATTCCAAGATGGACCACCAAACAGCTGATCATTTGAGACACAATATTTACAATCCAGTTAGAAAAAATACATTTCAACTCGTTTGGTTGGTACATAGCAACCTAGTCGTCTGAAAACTATATATTTTGTTATTTTATAGACATGTTCAAAATATCTTCAATAAATGCATTTATTGTTATTTAAAAGGGTATGTAGTTTTGTAACAAATAACTAAAAAGCAAGTCCCTGCTTCAATTTGGCAAATTTTTCTGAAATTCTCTGCCCCCCCAAATAAAAAATATGCCCAAAAACACGAAATAGGGTAATTTTAAACTAATACACCCAAGTGGGATATCAAATTAAAGGTATTCGTCTCTTAATTAATAATGTACCATGAGATTTTAGAAAAGACTAAGTTTATGGGTTCCACAGCCCTAAAAACCAATTCTTGGTCATACTGCTTAAGAATCCTGGCGAGGCTGTAGACCGATTTTCCTCACGAGGCGATATGCCGGGATCTACAAATGGGAATTTAGCAGAGTGCCTTGGTGAGGGCACAAACCAAACTTTCCCCCACGTCTGTAGGGGGCCTGTAGTGAGCGTCTTGGCAAAGTTGTAGGCTGAACTCTCTCACGAGGCCGCAGGCCAAGTTTCACAAAAGGTTAACGCGGAAGACATCCGAAACAACATTTATTAATAACCTACAAGGTAGAGCAACATCAAATGATCATCAGAATCCTATGAGGATATGTCGGTAGTGTAGCTGGTTAAATCCCAGCTTCATGTGCTAAAGGTTCTCAGTTTGATCCTAATCAGAGTCATAATAAATATTGAGAGGGATCAGCTGATAACCACTGGCTGCTCATTTGTCATTGGGATATTAATTAATGACACTTTCTAAGGAATAGTCGGCCTTAGTTTGTAACAATGACTACATTCGCTCATCTACACTCATCACGCTCTTTCGAAATCATATTCGCCCATATCTTCATGATCAGCGTCTTATGATTAAATAAAAATATAATAAATAAATATGGATGCTACCTCTTCAGTTTTCAAAATTAAACTGAGTGAAGTTCAGCCTCCCAGAACTGTATATATTGAAATATGAATAGAAAGAAAAAATATAATATGCTTAAAAATCAAATTAAAAAAAGATTTTACAGTTTTATTTTATTTTAGACACAAAAACTAAAATGTATAATTTGTTGTCATTATTTTTTTCTTAAAAGTGTATATGTTATTATATAAAGAATACAAATATACTGTATATGTAAATTAATTAATATGTTTAAAAATAATACTAGTTTAAATTACCTTTTCCTGTCATAACAGTGCTTCAATTACATTACTGCTATGTCCATTTCAAAGCATATAAAGCTTCATCATTAGGCTTCCAAAAACGTCACTGTTTAAACATTAAACACTAAAATTATAAAACATTCAAATATTTAAACACTATAAAACACGAGTACTTACAATACATTTGCCGGCTGGCGATAGACACCAACAGATGACACCTACTGAATTAGAATTGGTCATCTGTTGTTGTCTATCGCCGGCCGGCAAATGTATTGTATGTACTCATGTTTTAAAGTGTTTAAATGTTTTATAATTTTAGTGTTTAATGTTTTAAACAGTGATGTTTTTGTAAGCCTGATGATGAAGATATGCTGATGATGATGATATGCTTTGAAATAAATGTATATAGCAGTAATGTAATTGAAGAACTGTTACGAAAGAAAAAGGTAATTTAAACCAGTATTATTTCTATAATATAACAGTTATGGAGACTAATAACACAATATGTATAGTTTTATGATTTTGGAATTTTTTTGTAAATGCTAGAAAACTGCTTACAAAGGCCTGGCAATATGCCATCAGAGGGCCGCAAGCCTACTTAAAGGGTTAATAGTGATTTTAATAATTACATTTAAATCTAACCTAGAATAAGAAGAAGTTCTTGGGCTCGTCCTAAGGCAAACACAGGTATCAGACAACGGCCTCCCCTATTGACTATGTCATGGACCAACGATGTGAATCGGCTTTCTCGTTCTTCTCTCTTCTCATGAATATGAGTTCCATAAGTTGATTCCTGAAAAGAAAAGTAGTGAATAATGTTTCAAAATCACACCGCGTCTTCAACTATGGTATGTGTCGACACATGTTGAAGAAAACTTAATGGCAAAATCACTGGACTTGAAAAAAAAAAACTAACTTTACTTGCCTGTTCATATGGGCCAGCAGGCCTGCGATAGAACTTTACTCAACGAGTGAAGAACCAACCATTAGCTCAGTTGGGGGTTTGAACCTTGGACATTTCCTTTAGGCACTGAGCTACTACGCCGGAGAATCTGATTAAATCACGTAAAATTGTATACATTATGACACCTTGGTCCATAGATTGGTAAGTTATGGTAAAGGTATTTTTCACTACACTGACATTTTTGGAAGAGGTGCTTCTACAATGGTGTTACTTTAGCTTCTGAGGTGAGAAGACTGTCCTTGTCAATAATTGTGATACCCATACATTAATCTAGAGGAAAAAAACAGTCACAGGTCTCGGTTGAATAAAAAACTTACTCTATTTTGTTTAATAGTGAATCCATGCTTCTTTAGCCTTTTACAAACTGCTTCCCTTCTACTTAAGTGAATTGGGATTTAGACCCTGTTAAGAGGATATCGTCCAAGAAGACCATCGCTCCAGGTATAGCCTCAGTAAAACTTGTTCAGTTACCATCCGAAATATTTCTACTGCACTAGAAATACCATATAGCATGTAAGCAAACAACCCCTCATGAAAACTATTAATGCACACTCTTGTGAATCCTCATTTAATTTAAGCTGCCTATTGGCCTGGCTTAAGTCTATCTTACTGAATAGTTCACACTTGTCCTTTGGCAAAAATATCTTCTTCTCACAGAATAATAAGTAGAGGGTAGCAACCTTTCTAATTAGGGCTATTGGGGACTTTGAAGTCACTGCATATTTTAATACTACATACATATCCTTCTTCAGTCCAGCATCACTGCCGGGTTTCGGCACCCACTCAGCCTCTCCATCTTTTTCTCTCCATTCACCATTCCTCTCTTTGTACAACATTCCAGCACACTCCTCTCACTTCCACTGCTTTCTTAAAATCTTGTAACCACTTTTTTTCTTGGTCTTTCTTGTAGTCTCTTCCTGTTCAGTCTTTTTTTCCATTTTACATGGAATTCTTTCCTCATCCATTCTTCTCAGATGTCCAAACAACCTCAGTTTAACCCTCCCCAACATTCCCTCAAACTTTCTTCAACCAATCCTTCTTTTATTTCTCCATTTCTCACTCAATTACGTCTTGTCTTTCCTTTCACTGCTCTCAAGAATTTCATTTCTCCTGCTTGGATCCTATTCCAGTCCCTTTCCGTAATATTCCAACATTCTGCACCATATGTTATAATTGGTATAAAATACGTTTTGCACACTGTAGTTTTTACCTTTTTCGACACATCTTTATCCCACACCAAATATCTGACTCCTTGAAAGAACTTGTTTCCCTTCCCTAACCTATTTGTTATTTCTTTTTTCATCTTCCCATCGCTTGTTATGGCTGTTTCTCAATATGTGAATTCATCTACTAATTTCAGGGGTTCTTCCTCTAACATGATGTCCTGTCCTAAAGTTTTGTCTTTACATACTGCCATTACTTCACTTTTCGTCCCCTCTCTTTCATAAGTCTATTCCATGTTTTTATTTGTCTTTGTATGTCTCATGCGTCACTACCCCATATCATCTCATCTGCAAACATCATTACGTTTACATTTACATTTTCTTCCTTAATATTACGTCCATTACCACATTGAACAAAGTAGGAGATAGGACAATCCCCTGCTTCAACCCTTTCTTGAAGTATTACCTGCTGTCATTCTCACTCTACACTTATTTACCCTATATCATTCTTTTAGCCAGTTCATTATTTTCTTTCCTATACATATGGTTTCTAGACTTTCCCAGACCACTTTTCTTTTGACTAAATCGTAGACTTTCTCAACATCTACAAATACTATGATCAGTTTCTGTGGTCAAACTCCCAGTGCTTTTCAATGAGTTGACGAGACGCAAAAATTAAGTCCACTGTGCTTCTTCCTGCTCTGAATCCATACTTCAGTTATTTGCCTTTCTACTTCCTCTTTAATTCTATTCAATATAATCTTTTCAAACATTTTTGCTACTTGACATGTTAACGTGATTCCTCTGTAATTATTACATCTTTTCTTGCTCCCCTTTTTATATAAGGCTATTATTTCACCTTTTCCCAATCATCCAGCACTTTCCCACTTCTCCAGATACAGTGGACTCCCGATTATCGGCGATAATGGGTGGCAGAACGATCGCGGATAATCGATTTCCCCGTTAATCCAAAAATAGCCTAAAATGACCTTTAATCGGTTTTAAAATAACCAGTATCTAAAAACTATGTAAATTTACGCTAATACAAACATATTTTCCGTTTATCCATCTTGTAAATCAGTCGATAAGCACTTCCACACAGCTGTACACAACTGACTCACGGTGGCAGACGGCAGTGAACTCAAAACAATAGAGCTTGTTGTTGACTCATCAGTGGCAGACGAAGTACATTGTAAACAACTACCCTACATGTTTCGAAAATAATGTTGAAGCGCAGAAATAGTGATAATAATTTGCCGATAATAAGTGGACAAATAAGTTGCCTTTTTCATTGTTTTCCGTTTCTTCATAGCAGAAGAGGAATCAGATGAACTTGCAAACTTTAAAAACTCATTCTTTTTGTTTATTATACTTCGGACGGTTGTATCGCCTAAGTTATATTCAACTGAAAGTGCCTTTATTGTATGCCCTTTCTCAAACTTCCCAATAATTTCTAGTTACGTCTGAATAGACAACACAACTCTTTTCCGTTTTGTATCCATGTTGTAAACACACAATGCACTAAGAAAAACACAAAATGTAGTAACGTAAACACAAAAATGCACTAAACAAAACACTGTACACCAACTCACGAATGTCAACTCGTGAACGAAAACAAACTCAAAGTGAAAATAGAATAAAAACAGCGCACTGAACTGAGCAATATTGTTTACGTGTGTGACAAAGCAAGCGAACTTGACCGCAAATAACCTGGTTATGTGTCAAGGTCAGCCACTTCTACAGGGTGTCCACGCGTAAACGATCACTATAGATAGTGCGCGCATGGATGAGCCTGCCTCGTCTTATTATTGTGTAGTATTTTACATTTTTCTAAAGCGTTTTTTAATTAATTTTTTTTATTTGGCCATCCCCGTTAATCCACAACACCGATAATCCGCTCGCCGATAATCGGGAGTCCACTGTACATGTAAATAGTCTCTTCAGCCACTGTACTCCCAATGGTCCCAGTGCCTTAATCATATCTACTGTAATTTCGTCTGGGCCTGGTGTTTTCCCTTTTTTCATTGTTTTCCAGGCTTCCTCCATCCCCTTCCACGTGATTTCTTGAAACTCTCCTCTTGATCTCTGTAGTTTTCTCCATCTTCTTCCTCCTCTCTATATTTGAGTTTTGCAATTTCTCAAAGCAATCCTTCTATAACCTTTTTATCTCTGCTGTTTTGACTGTTATTTTTCAATTGTTGTCTTCCATCAACTTTGATGCTTCAGTTGTTCTCCTTTTATTCCTCATCATTTTACAAAAAAGGTTTCTTGTTGCCCTCCTTATCCTCTTCAAGCTTTTGAGTGTAATCATCCCATGCTTTCTTCTTTTCTTATCTTATTATCTTCGCACTCTCTCGCTTTCTCAGTTGATATAAAATCTTATCATACGGGTCCTTGCTTTTCCACCATTTCCTCCATACCTTGTTTTTTGTTCTTACTGCTTCAATGGTGTTTTGGCTCCACCAACTTGTGGTTTTGTTCTATTTGATTTCCAGATGACCTTCCATATATCTCTACTGCTGTTTCAACCAGTTAATTTTTTTAACAAGGTCATTCCTCTACAAGCTCTCCTATCTCCACCTTTGGAAATTTCAGTTTGACCATATTCCTAAATTCTTCTCACTTCTCTTTGTTTGTAACTTCCAAGGTTTGGTTCTCATGATTGGTCTTTCAACCTTAGCTTGTTTTTTAATACCGTATATACTCGAATCTAAGCCGCACGCGAATCTAAGCCGCACCCCTTGTTTTTGATTGAAAATTAGGTAAAAAAGGCCACACTCGAATCTAAGCCGCACCCAGTTTACCGGGCAATATTATCCAGGAAAAACGGCAATCTAGCGATCACAAAATGAGCTCTATTAATTGACGAAAGTCATGTAAAGTGTATTTACAAATGAAGTATTGGTATAAGTTACTTAGTTACATGATGTATTTAAATAAAAACTAGTAATAAACTTGTTTTATTTATACCCATTTGTCCCAAAACTAGTTTTACACAAGAGTATTCCATAATTCATAGGCAAAGTATCTACCCAGTAAAGCGACTGGATACGGCAAGTGTTAACTGGACACTGAGGCTAAACTGCTTCAAGAAGGAAAGGAAGTGAGAGAGACCGATACAGTCCTACACTGTGTTTAACAATCACCTGTTCATGTGCTCTACCCACAGAAGCTTCTCTGTAGAGCCACAAACCTTATCTTGTACAGAACAAGCTCATGTAGGACAAAGAACAAGATGACAAGTGGAAGAAAACAAATACCGCTAAGCCCCGCCCCTCCTATCCCTGATTGGTGACCTCATTTTGACGTCACCCACTTCTATTGCAAAACAAACCACTTCCCCTTCCCACCCTTCTACATTTCTCCCCACTGTCTTTCAAGCCAATTATTCTCATCTTTTGGATAGTGCTGCCAACCAAAATCTAAAAATTACCCTTTTGGCTATCTACCTATTGTTATTTTATGATAGAGACATTGGTTTTTAGCTTCAAATCTTAAAACCATATCAAAAGAATAACTTATCATTACTGTAATTATATTTTTACCGGCTAAACATGAATATTGTTGTCTTAGAAAATACCCTCTAACTCTAAAATTACCCTCAAAAAGGGCAAACAATTATTTGAGGTTGGCAAGCTACTACAGCCGGCAAATGACAGATGAAAGGAGAAACAAATAAAAACTCAAAACAAAAGTCACTGTTGTTGTTTGGTTTATTGTGAACTAGCCTATTGCTATGCTGACTTAACCTAATTGAAATTATTTAGTCAAAGTATTATTTAATTAGTAAGTAGTGATTAGTGAAAGTGTTACCGTATTTAGTTAGTAAGTAGTGAATGTAGTGAACACCAAACTATGGCTAGTCAAAGATGCCATTACATGGCTTCTTTCAAAAGGAAAGTAATTAGTTATGCAGACGAAAATGGAAACAGAGCAGCAATGCGCCAATTTGGAGTAGATGAGACTAATGTTAGACGTTGGAAGAAAGACAGATTGAAAATTTTCAAAATGAAAAGTACGAAGAAAGCTATGACAGGCCCCAAACGCGGAAGGTATGTTGAAATGGAAAACCAAGTTCTTGAATATGTGAAAGAACAACGTAACAAAGGCCTAGGTGTTACGTATAGCATGATCAGGCTGAAGGCCAATAAAACAGCAAGAGAACTGAACATTCCCAGGACATCATTCAAGGCTTCTGAAGGTTGGTGTGTTAGATTTTTAAGAAGAAATGGCCTAAGTCTGAGAAGGACTCACATTGCCTCGAAACTGCCGAACGATTTTGAAGATAAGCTCGTTGAATTTCAGAGGTATGTTATCAACCTAAGACGGAGCAAAAACTTTCTACCAGGTCAAATGGGAAATTGCGACCAAACCCCAGTGTTTTTTGACATGCCAATGAACTACACAGTTGATAAAAAAGGTGCCAAAAGTGTAAGTTTGAAAACCTGTGGTTATGAAAAGATGAGAATCACTGTTATGTTATCCTGTACAGCTGATGGCAAGAAATTGCCGCCTATGATAATTTTCAAAAGGAAGCGCATGCCAAAAAATGTCATCTTTCCCCAAGGAGTTGAAATTAGAGTACAGGAAAAGGGATGGATGACAGAAGAATTAATGATGGACTGGTTTAGATGCATTTGGATGAAGAGACCCGGGGCCAATTTGAACCTCAACAATTTTCTTGTTCTTGACGCATTCCGTGGCCATTTGACGGATGATTTAAAAGATCAAATGAAGCGCCATAAATGCTGCCAAGTTGTCATACCAGGAGGTATGACAAGCATACTGCAACCACTGGATGTGTGTCTCAACAAACCCTTCAAGGACAAAATCAGAAAACTGTACTGCGAGTGGTTGGAGAACAACCTTGACAATGTGACTAGAACGGGAAAAGTCAAGAAAGCTCCTCTCGTTGAAATTACCAATTGGGTTTTAAGAGCCTGGAATAGCATCCCAGAAGAGATGGTACGCAAGTCATTCAAAAAGTGCTCCATCTCAAACTCCTTAGATGGGTCGGAAGATAATCTGCTGTACGAAGACGACGATGACGCAGATGAAGATTATTCTCCAAGCCAAGATGAATCCAGTTCTTCATCAGGAACAGAGTCAGACACAGACGGTAATGACAAGGATCCTGCAAGTAGTAGTGAGGAAGGTCAACCGTCAGAACCAGTAGCCTCAACATCTGGAGTAGCCTCAACATCTGGCATCAAACGTCCACTGCAATGCTTCACAGGATTTGTGATGGACTCTGACAGTGACTAAGCGGGTTTAATTGTAAGTTACCTAAGTTACTTAAGTGGGTTTAATTGTTAGTTACTTAAGTTACTTAAGCGGGTTTAATTGTAGGTTATCAAAGTTACTTAGATGCAATTTGAGATCTTTAGGCTATTATTCATTGAATGTTACTTTATTATTGCCCATGTTCCTGTGTTAATTAGTATTTCATGATGTTTTACTTTTCTCAATAAATCAAATCAAAAGATCTTTATTCAATATTGCTTTTGAGAAGCTTGCTAATCTTGCAAGTACATCCATACATGAATAGTGTCTTAAAAACCCCTTTTTCCCAAAAACAGTATAAAATTGTTCAATTATTAGGCCTACATTATAAATTTACTGCTCTTTAATGCTCTTTAACTAGTTCATCTTTCCTTCGGGTGTTATAATTGTGATTTTTTTTATATTCTCAAGATGGTTTGTTATTTAAATAATTCATGATTGATTTAAAACTGAAATGCATCTAATAGTTTATAGAAATTTCATTAATTAGTTTATCAGTTGAAATATTACCTAATCTGTGCCAGACATTACTAAAAATGTTGCTCATTACTAAACTATTATTATAGCCTATTCCTATGTACAATTATGAACATTTTGTTTAATATTGTCAGTTTTAATATTATTTTAGTCATTGTTATTGATGTACCCTTTGTTTTTATTTGTTCAAATAAAATAAAATTGTTGTGATTTCACACGTGTTTCATTGTTAGTGAGCCGGTAGTTCACAGCTGTTGGAACTAGTGAGTGAGTCAAAACTCAAAAGTATTGAAGACGCATATTTTGTCCTAGAAGGACAGAGGTTGAAAGGAGAAGACAGGATAACAGAATGTTATGAAAGGAAGTGGGAAAGAGAATGCGTCCCTCACCTAGCACAAAAACTGAGTTATCGCAATGTTGCTTCCTCCCATCAATCTCCCTTCCCCTCCCCCCTGCAAACCTGTTTGAAGCCTCTCCCCATCACACACCCCCTTCCCCTCCCCTCCGTGATCCTTATCTCACCACTGCACCTGACTGACCGACTGTATAAATTAACTAGTGACTGTGCAGCTGTCTGAGAAAACACTGCATAGACCCTCCATTTCACAGCCCAAAAGTTTAAATAATTGGTTTTTTGCCCTCAGAAATGCTTTTAGCACCACTTGGCATTTCAACTCTAATTGGGCGAATGTAAGCCGCACGCGAATCTAAGCCGCACCCTTGTTTTTGCGGTCAAATTGCGGTCAAAATAGTGCGGCTTAGATTTGAGTATATACGGTAATACTTTTTCTTAAAAGTATTATTAAAAACGCTCTGGAGATCCATACTCCGAACTACATAGTTGTTATAAAATATCCACTAAGCATTGAAGCTCTTTTTCAAATTTTAACTTTAAAATAAATTTAGATAAAGGTCTAGGACAAAAATATAATATTTTGGTATACTATTATCTTTGATGTTAAATCTAACTGGTTCAATTACACATTAGCCTAATTTATCTATGAAAAAATCAAGATTTTTATTTATAATTGATTTTTCAATTAGTCTAAATGTTGATGTACCAAATATTTTACTGCGCAAAGATTCAGTAACAAATAACTCATTGTTAACAGGCTTGAAATTAATCTTCTTCATTAAATGCTTTTGGTCCATTGTCAACCTTTTGGTCCAATGAATTAGCTCCATTTTTGATTATATACAGATCAAGCTGCTTTGCTGCTCCTTCACAATTAGCTTTAACTTCAATACACTCATGGATTCAATAGATATAATGTATATATATATATATATATATATATATATATATATATATATATACATATATATATATATATATATATATATATATATATATATATACATATATACATATTAATATATGTATATATATATATATATACATATTAATATATATATATATATACACAGTACATATATATATATATATATATATTAAAAAAAAAAAAACTAAAATCGGAAACATAACTTATTCACTATAAGGTGAACACTTTTGTTAAAACAAACAACATTTTAAATTCAAAGAAAGGAAAATTTTACAAATTATGAAAACTCCCTTTAAAAAAGGCACAACAACTACAGTGTGTGAAAAACACAGACATTAATTAGGCTGTCATACGTTTGTGCATGAATAAAAAAATAGCTTAAAAGGCTGAAGGCCACTAAAAAATGAATTTTTTATTTTACGTTATACATAAATCTCTTAAATAATAATAAAAAATAGATCTTACGACAAAGTACACAAATAACTAACAACAAATAAACAAGTACAGGATGGCAAAAGAGGTTAGCAGGTTAGTAAATTTAGAAAAAAAGCAAAGAGACGATCAGAATTTCACAGAATCCTTCTGGCTGAAATAAAAATCAGAAGAGCAAGTTACTTTTGTCCCCCTCCTTTTCCTCCCATTATCACCACAGCAGATGAAAGTCTTAAAGAGAAAACAAAGACTATTTTTTCTTTCTTTCTTTTTTTTTTTTTTATTGAAGAGATAGTCTGTCCAGGCCCAAAAAAAACAGCCAGAAAAAAGAACAGGGTCACTGGCAAACAGCAGTCTTCCAAAAAAAAGTAAAGCAACAAGAAGTAGGGGGTAAGGTGATGGCCAGCTCAGGGCTGGTGAAGAGGTCAGAAGCCAAGCCACCACAAAATCAAAAGAATTCAGGTGATATGGTCTGTCTCCAACCCAGAACCTGGAGCTGAAACAATTTTTGTTATGCTACCCCAACATCTTGACACAGCAGAAGGCAAGCGGAAAAATGGCAAGGCCATCGAAAAGACCAACAGGAACAAGAACACAGAGTAGCTAACAGCACCAAAGACCACAGACACAAAACAAAGACACTCACACACTAACAACGTAGTACAATAAAATGTGCCATGGAATAACCTACCCATCCCAAAATACGTTGAAACCCAAGTCACATAAGACCCCCTTCCAGTACTAGCTCCACATAGACCATAATCTTGCTTGAAATCCCAAAACAAGGGGAAACAAAGAAACCCCTTGGAGAGCCCCTTAGGGCTTGTATGAGAAAGACAAAGGGATAAATCTAAACCCACACCTGGAAAGGATTATGCCTACGATCCTCTTGAACCCCCGACTATAACTACTCAAACTATCCCGACCAAACAGGGTTATATCTGGCAGCCTTACATTTCATCTTCACATCAGAGGTACCAGGTGATGGCAGAAGAACAGCAAGACTCCAAAGATTAGACAAAGAGTTGTTTGGAGCAAACCCATGAAGAAGCTCAAAAAGCACAGCACCTTGACTCTCATGTTTAGCGGTGTTGAAAGTCAACTGGAGCCAATCCCAAGTGCTCTGCTTGACAGAATGGAAAGCAATGAGAGCAGCTCTGAGGTTGCAGTTGAACCTTGGCATGAGAAGGCTGAGGATAGTAAGGAGAGGTTTTCATATGCTGGATGCCATACCCAAAACAGAAACGATATGAACTGAGACCTATTGTCAGAAACAATGGTGGCGGGAATGCCAAAGTGCTGAAAAAGTTGGGACTTGAGTGCAGGGATGGTGAGCATAGCCGTAGCACTCAGAAGAGGAAAAGCCAACAGAACTAACAAAAGGCATAAACGCTAAAAAGCAGATAAGAGTTACCTGTCTTGATATGTGAGAAGGGACCTACATAGTCAATGAAGACCTTCTTGAAAGGCCACTTCAGATGACAACATCCTCAACTTAGCATTTTTATTAGATTTATTAAGAGAGCAAAGGTGACGAGTCTGTCAACTCTCAGAAATGTCCCTGCCCATGCCTTTCCAGATCTTAGCAACCGTCTTTGAATCCCTAAATGTCCATCCACAGGAGAGGTGTGAAAAACTGAAAGACCGCTGGCACCAGGATGGGTTCTCCTCCAAGGTGAGGCCGATAGTAGAGAATTTCTTATACAAAAAGTTGGGAGGGTGGGCACCACCTACATAGTTTGATACGGTCGGACCCAGAAGACCACGATAGTGATATGACTGGAACTGTCAGCCGCAGCACACGACCAGACTTTCGGATAGCCCCTAAAAAAGCAAAAAGGCATTCACCATGTTGCTGAGGTCCCTATAAGCAGTTAAAGGTGAGGCGCTCCCTTAACTATACAGGAATTAAGAACTCATCCTGCAAGTGAAAGTCATCAAAGTTGCCTTGACGGCAACTCAAAGTTGTTGTAGCAAATCATTGCTACCCTCATTTTGTTGTAGCAAATCAAAGTTGTTGTCTCTTGAGAATGGCACTCATTGCATGTGACGGATGCTGGCTTCCCTGTTAGACCTGGTGGACGCATCCAGTCGCAATGATGTCTTTGATATTGATGACATCATCCCCTAAATTTTACTACCAAAAGTAGACCCAGACAAGAGAGATGCTGCATTTCTTTCCGTTGCCTCAAATGACAAAATGATTGATAACACCTTTTCAAAATTAAGGGATAGCTCTCTCAACAGTCTCTGCTTTGTAGATTCACTACAAATTCCATTCACTAGCCGGTCACATAAATAGGCATTCCGGTTGGCACCAAATTCACATTGTGTTGATAAATATTTTTAACTAACCT
The DNA here is from genome assembly GCA_035578905.1 of Stictocephala bisonia. Taxonomy (NCBI): domain Eukaryota; kingdom Metazoa; phylum Arthropoda; class Insecta; order Hemiptera; family Membracidae; genus Stictocephala; species Stictocephala bisonia. The sequence continues at coordinate 17,949 of JAQJVL010008411.1, forward strand.
CTAATTGCACGAATGTTTCCATATAGCTGATTGCACAGGCTAAAATTGTTTATTTTTGCAGTAAAACTTGGTTAAGGAAAAAAATGATCATCATTAGCTTCACGAATTTATCTTATTGGGGTGGTGTTAATTTGAGGGATGATTGGGTGTACAAGGCTACCTCAACAATTTACATATTTTCATTACAAGAATGGTTAATAATATGCTGACTTTAAGTTTAGACAACTTTTTTATATTTGAGAATAGTTCAAAACACTTGGACTTGAACACAGGAATTTTGTTGTTTCTTGTGGCATCAAACTCACCAAAGTTTCCTATTAATCCAGACATTCTCGGTATACCACCAAATTTAAAAAATCCCCCACATCACTTCTTCGACCCCCACAATCAGCATGAAAACTTAAAATGATGTTCACAAGCCACAGTCACTGAAGTTCTTGAAGATCTGAGAACTGATTCTGAATACTATTATTACAAAGTATAAAAATAAAATAAAATATCTAAAACACAAAAATAGTTTAGCTGACCAACCGTTATCAAGACATCAGGATGTACACTTGGAATCTCAGCAGCCATCAAGTGACGGTCTTCTTGTCTCGAGAAGTCACCAGTGTAAAGGACCTTCAACAAATTTCCTAATCAGTCATATACAATATCTGCCCCTCATGAAGTTAGGCTTAAATTTATGAAAAAACACCAAACTATACGGGTAAAGCTCTTTTATAAACTCTCCCTTAAATACAAAAATTTAATTAACATAAACTTGTTTAAACACATTTTTAAACTTGCTGGAAAAAAATTACTATAGCATCAGTGAGTTGCTTGATTTTGCAAAGGATATGACAGTGACATGTAAATGCTAACATATGTAGGATATAAGTTAGCAATATACGTTTGTAATAGCTAACTTTTAAAATGTATTTTGGATATTACATACATTATTGATCCAAATAACTAAATACCAATTAAACTAGTATTACTTGCAGTAGTTACTACTGGGATAAGTGTCTGTTTGGCAGAAATTTTGTTTGTAACACAACACCTTTTCATTTTTCTGTAATGTTACACTTTTATGTTTTACGGTTAATAGACTCCAAAGATGTAATATTTGTTATAATTTACTGAAAAACAAAAATTAATCTAATAACTTTAAAATAAGCCACTATGAAAATAGAAAAGTGTTTTTGAAGTTAATATACTTCAAAGATGTAATAGTTGTTATAATTTACTAAAATTAAAATAAAATTAACGATTTTCAAATAGTTACTAAGAACATGGATAAACATTAATTAATTAAAATACTCGTGCTTTAAATTTTGTATTACAATTACAATGTTGCATGTTGACAATATACACAAATCTGTATCTTCCTTCAAAGTTATAAAGGATTTGGCATAAATGGAAACAAAGAATAGAATTTTTATTTTAGATTAAGGCTTTAAAATATCAAACCATTCATATTTACAGCAAGCCTTTTTATATCATTACAATTAATTGCTATTACCTTGACTCCAGCAATCTCTATCATAAACATGGCAGCTCCCAAAACATGCCCAGCATTGTAAGCCCAAAATTTTACTCCTCCAATATCTTTTTCTTCATGAAAATTAATAGTTTCAATTTTATCCATGCTATTTTCCAGATCTGATTCTGAGTACAACATTTGGTCAGTAGCTATGTTACTGAAAGAAAAAGGAACTTTATTTCACTTTGAAAGCTAATCTAGTTTATTAAGAATGCACACTGTAGTGTAAACCACACCAAAACAGTCCGATGATAGCTGTGGCATGTGAAACTCCCCTCTACTTCTCGCCCAGCAATGTTGTCAAATATAAATTTGTTGAACATATTGATGATTTGTCTAAACTTGTGCAGTAAACAAACATAATCATTTTGTTATTATACA
>JAQJVL010008412.1:0-19853 GCA_035578905.1 Stictocephala bisonia
TAAATTTAGTTGTAAATTTGATTAATGGATTTGTTTAATATTTTCATTCAGGTAGTGTATCATAGCATGTGTTGTTAAATGCCTAGTGACAAAATATACACAAACAACAATTTTAGTCCTGAGATTTATGTAATATGATAAATAATTATTAAATAAGCGCCTTAATTTTGCAGTAGAATCAAATTGTTAGATAGGAGCACTTTAAGTTGTAGGCCTTTAAATATCTTGAAAATTTTACTTATCACATTTGACGGAACTCTTCTGTATTTTATTCTTTTTTTATATTGTGTCTTTACAATTTGTTTTGTAAAACTTTATAAACATGAGGCTTTCGGTTTGATTATAATCAAGTAAAAAAATGAGATTGATTTATTTATGAGCCCCACCATCATTTGTCATTGAGCTAATAACTAATGACTATTTTTGAAGAATAACTATTTGAAGATTATAACAGTAAGATCATAATTTCTTTGCCTGATATAATTAAATTTAAATTAATGCCAGTTTTGCTCAGGTATATAAAAGATGGGCTTATTCTTAAAACTAAAACCTCACCAAAATTGTTTGAATAACATGAGTGTGTGAAAACATTTGTTGGTGCTATCCCTGTTGTAGAATGACACTAGTTGGTATTAATCTTGAAGTAATAATACAAGTGGTTGCAGAAATATATGATAAAGATAAAGTTGATTGTGCAAGGCTGAAAGATTTGTTGAATGAACAAGTGATTGTTCTTTTACACAAATTTACTTAAAAGCTAACTAGGCATTGATTAAAAAGCAATTTAAGAATTTAAAACACTACCATAATTCTTATTGGCTCCTTATAAACACTTTAATAACATTAATAAACTAAAAAAAACAAGTAAGTTGTTGAAGAGACAGGAAATAAAAGGGAACTAATCAGTTGAAAATACTTAATATAGCAACAATACTTAATCCTTTCATCAGTAAAAGTTGATCTAGGGCTGAATTGGCATATCTTTTGATGTTGTGAACGTACTTTTTTAGTCTGTTGCTTATAGCCATCATCATAGTTGAGTAAAATTATTTAGTGTTTAATTGTGGGTGTTATTTATTGAAGGAAATAATTTGAGATATAAACCGCAAGTAAAAAACTTGTTAGTCTGCCCTTATTTGAATGTATAGAATTAGGTGATACTACATTGACTTGTTTTTTCAGCTAACGATACTGAACAAGAAAGGACGCATCTGGACGATGGTGGCTGGAGGTGGGGCGTCAGTAATCTACAGTGATACTATATGTGATCTGGGTGGGGCGGAGGAACTTGCTAACTACGGAGAGTACAGTGGTGCTCCTTCCGAACAGCAGACTTACGAATATGCCAAGACCATCCTCTCTCTCATGACTCAAGAGAAGCACCCTCAAGGAAAGGTAACACAAACATATTTGTATATTTCATTTTTATATTTTAGGTGAAGAGTATATTCCATTTCCATTATTTTTATAACAAGTGTTAATATACTGACGAAAAATTACAAACAATTATTAGGCACAATATTAGAATATGCAGAATATTAGATTATTGTGCAATTTACATTCTAAGACAGGCCTTTTTTTTTGTATATATATTTCAAATTAGGGATGGACGGGCCTCGAAATTTCGGGAATTCCCCGGGAAATTATAATTCTCGTCCTGCGAGAAGGAAATTTTGTTACGATCGGGAATTCCATTCGAGAGTTTTTCAATTATTATTCTAAGAGGTAACCAACTAAATAGTTCGATCTCAACAACACGGTTATAATCGACATTCATGGTCAAGTTCGGATTTTTTCAATCGATATAAATTAAAGTGAAAGGATAATAAAATTATGATAGACTTGTGTCTCGATTACCGTGGAATGTAATTTATTGCGTATACTGTGGCAGTGAAGTTACGTAGTGACTGACGAGTGTGACGACTGACAGTCGGAGTCGACAGTTGGGGTCGAACGTAAATGTGACGTTCTCACGACCTGTTCATTTGACAAGGCTCATCTAAGTGAACGAGATATCCGGATCACGATGCTAAAAAAAACTATTAAAGTCGAACAAGTTACCGAGATCTATGATCCAACTAAACAAATCTAGTATAGGACAGAACTGTTGACCGAAACCCAAATGATAATGAACAAAAACTGAGTGGGCCTATATTCCATTGTTTGTTCGTGTCAGTAACGTAAAATCATTCAATCAAACTGCTCCCGAGAACAGGTCACTTTACTGTCCAACAAAACAACAAATCTTCCTTCCCATGGCAAAAGTCCATTTCGCTCATGTTGTACGTACAATGAACCGTTCTGCTCGTTTCCGAATTGAAATTATCGTATATTTCTCGTGAGGTGATTGTGATCCCTTTTGGTGTTTAATCTGAGTAGGGAATCATCCAATGATTTGACAGAAGAAAATATCGTATCATATCATATAAAATATCGTGATGGCGTTCAAGTATCGTGCGACGTAACAATATTTATTTATTTTCAATTGAATAAAAATTAGTAGATATATCCGTAGCGAATGTCAATTAATAATTTGTTTGTGAACACTTTAGATCGCCAAATGTGCACGTAACATTTGTCAAACTGTCGATCGGTTTCCTGACTAGGTTAGAAAGTAACACAGATGGAGTGTAAAATGTATTACAATACGATAATTTTGATTTGTAAACTCAGTGAACGGTTCCCTGATCATAATTGTTACTACTACGTCGATGTTAAATGCAAAACAATTCAATCCAAATCTCTTCTGATTATAAAACGGTCGGATTTAGCAATACGGAACATAATTTTTATTGAGCCGAAACTTTATCATACTTCTTGTGTTCATTTCATTAATTTATAATTTAGCTGCACAAATCTTCTTTGTATCACCAGTTGCCAGTTGGCATTTAGCTGATATTTCAGATTGCATCTCGTCTGGCTAGGCATACATTTGCCGATTACGTATACCGTTGTCACTCCATTACGTCAGAAATTCCTCGTGATGAAAAGATTATCTTTTTATGTATCGAAGTAGTTTTGAGTTGCACACATTCATTACCAATCATAATTTATTAAAAATAATTGATCGTAAACGACTTTTAAATTTATATTTAGGTGCACAATTATTAAATTATTACTATCGATCCATTAAACTACCGGTATTTTGGCATCTAGATTTACAAATTTGATTATATTTCACAGCTTATTTCCGGTTTATTATAACCACGTTATTACTGAATAAAATAACTACAGATCCACTTTTTATGGCGTATACAAAATCAAATTTTTGTTGAAAAGAGACAATTTTGAAAGCAATCGACTGTGTTTGGCGATGACTGAATCGTAGAATCACTTGATCCAGCTTTTGCCCAAAAGCTTCGCTACCGTGATCGGAACTACCAGATAAACCGTCTGTGTGATTACTGTAGTTGACAATCACAGAGAAGAAATAGAAGTTGCTTTCTTATGACTACAGCGGCAGTTATTAATAGAATTAAAACAAATGCACATCTCTACAATTGTCAATACACGTGCAGTAATAATTACTAAGTTTATGCGTGAGGATTTAGGGGGGGGGATAATGAAGGGACTGCCAAGATGCTGGCTCTGTGTGCAACTTCAGTTCCTAGTTATAATGTAGTTCAGTTAATTAATTGAAGAATTCACCCATGTCTAGTTTTTATGATGATTTTAATTAAAATTGGCATGTAATATTATGTAACTACCATTCTTTTATTTCGCTTGTTACAATTTTAATTAAGTTATATCAGGTAAGATTGCTTTGTTTATTAAGTGTGTAATCTGTTATTATTTAGTCTAAACCTGTTTGATTTTTTTCTGTTTTGTGGATAGCAGGCAAAAAATAAAAAAGATTTAATAAAATAAGGAGTACATAAAAAATGTGCCTTAACATTAATGGTTGAATTTCCTACTAGATCACGTACCAATAAATTATTATTACTATAAAATGTATCGGTTTATTTTTTGTCTATTAAGTTTGAAAATTAATGTATAATAAGCTGGGAAAAATTCCCTCCGAAAATTTCTCAAAATTTGGGAGGAAATTAATTTCCCTCCCGTTTCCCTCCCGAAATTTGGGAGGAAATAAATTTCCCTCTCGTTTCCCTCCTGAACCTAAAAATCTCCTCTCGTCCATCCCTATTTCAAATAAGCAATTACAGTTCAAAACGTCATACCCTGTAATGTGCCTAAATGAGAAATGAAGTTTCAATGTCATGAGTAGAAATAAGCTTTTTTGTGTAACGAAATCTTTGTTGAGTTACTCATTTATTCTATAGTATTAACAGTAGATTAATAACATGTTCCCTTAAGTTTATAATTGGCTTTTGTTCGTCTGTATGTTTAAAATAGCTGACTTCCCATTAGCTGATATCAATTAAGGCAGCTTTTATGTTCTGTGAAATGTCGCTAATTTATGCCCAGGGGATGCTGATCGCTAATCTGTTGGCATCGAAATAAAGTTTTTTCTCTGTTATTCCATTCTTTATTTCATATCTACAGGGTTTACGCTGAATGTATGTTCCATTACAAAAAAAACTATTTTTCATTTTAAAACGCATTATAAAAATGATATAATTTCTTAGTTTCTTAGTATTGTTTGTAGTGATTTGTAAGCAGTAAACAATCACACCCATAATTTATACAATGATTTTAACAAGGTAATTGGTTAGTCCAATTAATTGTTTAATTTTCGTAACACATTGCAGATCACTGACGAGCTCAGCTCGTATGCAGTGGCTGGGCCTAATGGCACAATGACGAGCTTAGCTTGCATAAGCTATCTGCTTTTACTTTTACCTCCAAAAGTTACAATAGACTCTACTAGATTGTGTAAGCGTCTCTATTCATTAACTGGGTATTTTAAAAAACGGGGTTCGTTTATAAAAACTTTAATGATGTTGAAATTGGAGAGGCAGTTTATATTTTGTTTAGTAATATAATACTGTAAATTAGTTTGGATATAGTGCGTTTCTATCCATGTCGGTGCACCAGCAAGTGATATTGAGGTTAGTGAAACAGACAGAGAGGGCTGTTGTCTCCAAGCCTTGTCTATTCGGTGACTCAGACGTTATCTCTTCTTCCGAACTGTGTGCGCTATATTTTGATCATGACTCCGACATCGTCCCCGCCACCCTATAACCTGGCTCCCCTGGCTGTCCTGTTGCCACTGCTATATTGCCGGTACCCCAGCAGGCCACTGTTACGTATAATCAATTACCTGCAGTTTTATTGCGGCGCGCTGTTACTGTTCTGCCTCTGCGCCTGTGCACAAATTAATAAATTAAGGTTATATAACCTATATTTAGATGTAAGAAACTGAAATATGTAGAGTTGTAGTATGTCATTTCACTAAAGAGATAATTCAGCTAAAACAAATTTACGGTTTAGATATGGTCTAGGTAGATAATATATTTTAGTTGCGGTAGGTTTAATCAGACAGAAATTCTTACATGTTGAGAGTTGTAGCCAACTAATATGAAAATCAGTTTCAGATAAAAATAACTATTGAACATTTTAGGAAGTGGTTCATTTAGGTTGAATTAAATATTGTCAGGAGATGTGTAAGAAGAGAAGTAGTACCAGGCTGTGACATGGCTGCTGCTACTGTTGCTTAGACAGTGTATAGACAAGACAGCAAACTATTTAGTTCAGTATAGGTATCAGTTGACATAAAGACCTAAGACCCACTCGGCAATGACAGTACATGCCAACGGTTTTTGTTGAAGATATTTTGATCAACACAATTTTCAGAAATTAAAATATACCTGAGGTTGATAACCAATAATTTGTGTATTCCTATACCAAATTTCATGTTCTAAAAGTATTGAAAATGGTTTTATTTCCTTGTAGGTGTTGATCACTGGAGGAGGAATTGCCAACTTCACCAATGTGGCAGCTACATTCAAGGGCATCGTCACGGCACTGACAGAGTTTCAGGGCAAAATCCTGGATCATAACATCAGTATATATGTGAGGAGAGCCGGGCCTAACTATCAGGTAAATAAATATATTGCTATATATTATTTCACCGTCACTTAAAAATTATTTTAATAAAATGTTGCTAAACTGTCCAATATTTGGGAAATAAGTCTCACTGCCAGACAGTGACAAAGTAACAAACTGATTCATTTTTGTTGAGCTGAGTTTTCTTCATGAAAATATTTTGAAATTTCCTAGAAGATAGATTGAATTTTATCCCATCTGATCTGATTTCATGATAATCATATTATAGTAGAACTAAACTGATATCCATCATAGCTAACATAGATTGAATTTTATCCCATCTGATCTGATTTCATGATAATCATATTATAGTAGAACTAAACTGATATCCATCATAGCTAACGTTGAAATAGTATTTACTTTAGACAGATTATATCTACTATGGTATATGTATCTATAAATATGATAATACCATGAACAATCATCTAAATGTTTTTTAACGTTTTTTTAGGAGGGTTTGAGAATCATCAGAGACGTAGGCAAGACACTGCGTATCCCCATTTATGTGTTTGGGCCTGAGACCCACATGACCGCCATTGTTGGCATGGCCCTCGGCAAGAAGCCCATTCCCACAGAGACAGGCATGGACTTTGCAACTGCAAACTTCCTCCTGCCTGGAGGACAGGATAAGGTCAGCCTCTCATTTAAACTGGCTATCTTAAATACTCTATATTTCTTTCTGTCTTGTAACAGTACACAAATAATCATTAGTACAATAATAATAATAGTAATAATAGATCAGTTTAGAAAGGTATCATGTTAATACATTGTGTTTTTAATTATATTTACATGTCTAAGAAGGAACAGGAAATAAATAATTGTATAACTTATTATTAGAGACGTACAATCACACTCAACTCAAAGTTTGAGTTGACCTGATTTTTTTTATGAACGTGTCATTTGTTAAAATATTTAGACATTGATTAAAAAAAAATAATCAAATCGTAAACAGGTGCTATGTAAATTTTTGACCAGCAACACCATTTTTACTTATTGCTGGAATAAATAATAAAAATTAACTTTAAATTTACAATTAATTTGAGAGTAATAATGAACATCACTAGTATGTAGAGCTACTATGTAGGCAACACTGAAAAGCTAGAATCAAAGTTTTATTCTTGTTTTAGAAATTAATACCTAGCTACACAAATAGTTTGGTGTAAAACAAATATTGTAACCAGAAATAACAGAATGTCATAGTATCAATCATTCCACCCATCATTCTATAAAACTTCTTAGAATAATTTTGATAATGTAAAAAATCAAAATAGTCTATGACATTTTAGGCAGTGATGCCATATTGTTGCTGACAACCATCCAACCACATGTTTCATCTACCACAAGTATGCATATTATCCTTGATTATTATACTCCTACAATAGAAACCATCTAATAGGGATATTTGTGGCAGTAATTTTGTTAGTTTTTTTGGCCTGCAACCACAGCTGGTTTAAACTGCCGTTTCATTACATGGGACTGTACTAGCACTCCACAATGGACCACAAAAACAGCTGATATTTTGACTCAAAATTTAACATTGGATGGAAAATCTCTTTGTGTATAAAATCAATATTATGTTCTATAGGCTTACTTCAATTTTATTGGCATTTTGTATACAAAACATCTGTATGATATTATTTAAAGGCCTCTAAAATTTAGTGGTTAGATTAAATATGGTACGAGGTAATACAGTTATTTTTTCAGAGCATTATGCTAGTGTTAATATTTTCTGTTTCGTAGAAAGTACTGTGAAATAATATTCAAAAAGTGAAATAGCTTTTTATCCGCAATTATGTCAATAAATATCCATAACCAATCACCTATATTTGTTTATAATAACAGATTTTGATGTTTGTTTACTACAACATATGTTTAGACAAATCATTAATATTTTCAATGAATGCATATCTGACATTGTGAGTGGCTGAGTGGGTCGTATGTGTCTGGTTGGGGTGGGTTAACGTCAGTTGTATGTGTCTGGGTGGGGTGGGTTAACGTCAGTCGTATGTGTCTGGGTGGAGTGGGTTAACGTCAGCCGTATGTGTCTGGGTGGGGTGGATTAACATCAGTCTTATGTGTCTGAGTGGGGTGGGTTAACGTTAGCCATATGTATTTGAGTGGGGTGGGTTAACGTCAGCTGTATGTGTCTGAGTGGGGTGGGTTAACGTCAGCCGTATGTGTCTGGGTGGGGTGGGTTAACGTCAGCTGTATGTGTCTGGGTGTGGTTGGTTAACGTCAGTGTATGTGTAAGAATAAATAAATAAAAAAAAAAAATAAAAAATAATTAACTACTTATAGACGTCATATAGTTGTAATAAATCTGTTTTAGATTTTAGTTGTAATAATAGCTGGGTTAGATGTGAGGAGGGGAGCTTCACATCCAACAGTTTTGGTTCGGTTTACACTAGCAATTATTCCATTCCTCATTTTACAGAACCTCTTAGTAGCAATTATTCCACTCATCATTCTACGGAACTTTTTAACAGTAATTAATTATTCTACTAATCATTCATCAACAATGCAGCCATATACAACCCAATTAAGGTAGCTGAGCAATTAAATACATTTGTACCCAAGTAGCTGAAATTGTGAAATTACATTGAGAAAAAAACCAACAACAGGTAATAGATTTATGTAATAGATTTAAAATATAACCCTCTAAACATCATATCAAACAACTGTTTTGTCTAACACCTGCTACATGCAATAAAGTTAAGCAAATAAATAATATGCAGCATAGAAAATAAATAATCCAGCAAAATTGATTAATATTCTCCAACAATTTGAAACACTGTACATAAGAACTTATAAAATCTCTACCATCAATCATGAATAACTCTTGTCTAAATGTTTAAAGTATATCTATCCCAAACACAAAGAAGAACCAAAATATAACCCATTAAACTAAAGACTCTTATCACTAATTTTAACAATATTTAAAATTATATAAAAAACATTACTGAAAAGATTAATGGCACACCTTTAAAACTAGATCTAATTACCAACTGTCAAGATCGGTAATTAAATCTAGATTTTTCACTATTTCAGTGGGCTCGTCTGCTCACATATGACATCGGCCTCGTGACGAATGATGTTTCTTCTGAATTTTCTAAGATGACAAGATATTTATGTTACGATTCTTGTGAAACTTCCTCTACACAATTGATCAAATTGAATTTATTGGCCCCAACTGAGTTCCTACGAAAAAATTTGTTTTTCAAATGAACGATTTGTGAAATAACCACAGCTCAGCCAAGACAATGCTACATGCCAAGTTTGCAGGATCTTTGTCAGCGTCACGTGATATTTCTCTGTGAATGATGAGTGTAGAGAGACTATCACTTTATTTACATAACCAAGCACATCATGAGTTAAATAATTATGCTATATGTATATATATATATGTATGTGAATAGTTATAATTCAACATATTATAACATTTATAATATAGACATAAAGTTATAATTTTGAATAATATAATAAGTAGTAACAAATTTGGGGTGAGCGAGTACTTGAAACTTCGAGTATCTGATTGAGTATTTTACTACTCAAACTCGGCTCGACAGTCAAATAAACTAGTCTACATAGTGAACGAGTTCATTCATTATGATTTGAACTAGTTCAAAGTGATCAACAGAGCTAGAAAGGTAGCGATCTCGGCAAATAGTTACCGTAGTAGCAATCACACTTGATGGTTGTTCGAGTCTACTAGTCACTTGTAATCTAACCTAAAATAGTGTGAATAAAACAGAAGTGCTGGTTAGAGTCTTTATGAAACAAGAAAGGAGACGAGAGATCCAGTTCAAGATGTTCAAAAAGACCTGTTGCCGATACAAATCTAATGGTCTGTACGCCGTGGAAATTATGCATATTTTCGTTCATATCAATAATATCACTCAATCAAAAGAGTCCCGAGAATGGGTCACTTTACATCCCAAGAATCAAAATTCCTTTTTTTTTCAAGGCGAAAGTCCATGTCGCTTTTGGTATACGTACATTCTAGGAACCGTTCAGCTGCTTTCCGGAACTGAAATTATCGTATATTTCTTACGAGTCGATTGAGGTCTATTTTGTTTTTTAATCTGAGCAGGGAATTGTCCAATGATTTGACACAAAAAAATACCGTATCATATCATATAAAATATGGTAATGACATTCTAGCAGCGTGTGACACAACATTATTGATTTATTTTCTGTCAAATAAAAAATATATATCTGTGGCGAACGTCTATTAATTATTATTCCATAAACACCTTAGATCGCCAAAACTGTGTAACATTTGCGCTTACGATATTTCTTCCTGTCAAACTATTGAACGGTTTTCTGACTAGATTAGACAATAACACAGTTGGAGTGTAAAAGGTGTTAAAGTACGATAATTTTGATTCGTAAACTCACTGAACGGTTCCCTGTTCACATTGACGTCGATGTTGATGTAAACTGTAAAACACTCATGAATCAACCCAAGTGAGGGAGAAACATGTTGGAAAACCTTTTCTAAACAAATTACAACAAATTTAGAGACTTGAAAAATAATTTTTATTGAACCGAAGTCTTATCACACGTCTCGTTTTTTATTAATAAGTTTATAATTTAGCTTCCCACAATCTTCACTGTATAACTAGTTGGCACTTAGCTGATATTTCAGACTGCATCTCGTTGCCAATATCGACTAGACCTTTTATATTAGACGACTACGTCTATGGTTTTCATTCGATTATGCCAGGTTTTCATGAATTTCTCCTTATGAAATAATTACTTATCTGTTGTTCACTGTAGCCTCATGTATCGAAGTTGTTCCTAGTTGCACACATTTCATTACCGATCATAATTAAAAAACTAATTCACCCTAAGCGACTTTAAAATTTATTTTTAGTAAACCTGCTTGGTTATTATTATCAATCGATTAAACTACAGTATTTGTCATCCAGATTTTCAAATTTGATTATATAATTCACAACTTATTTCCGATTAGTTGTAACCTTGTTATTACTGAATTAAATACATACAGAATACAGATCCACTCTTCTTGGCGAGTACACAATCAATTTTTTGTTGAGAGGAGGTAATTCTGAAAGCAAATGACTGCATTTGATGATGACGCCTGAATTTTAGCATCAGTTTGGTTGGATGCAGCTTTTGCCAACAAGCTTCGCTACACTTTGAACTGAACCGCCAGATAATCATATCGGCCGGCTGTGAAACATTATAATTGGCTTGCTTAAAAAATCTGATCTGTGATATGAGTGAACAGATTAAATCTTTATAATCCACGTTGTTTCTATTAATAATATAATTTATTAGTTTCTTACATCATATTAGCTATGAAAAAAGGAAATAGGTTAAATAAAACAACAATGTCACATAAAAATATCGGAAGGCAGGAAGTAAAAAGCTTAATTTATCAAATGTTACAATTACAAACAACAAATCAAAATTATTGTGTTCAGTTTAGATGTATATATTTAGGAATCTGGCAAAACTTAACATAGGCTTAGGATGGTGTCTGCCTTTTACAGTTGTCTTGGGTGAACAGGAAATCCTTCTGTAAATACTCGCTCGAAAATACTCAATACGGGAAAAACAATGCCAACTACTCGTCTCGGCTCAAACTCAAAAATCATTATTCGCACACCCCTATCAAAAATGTATAAGTGAGGATTAACAAATACTAAATAAATCTTTCAGACTATAGATTGATTTCTCTAGCAACTAGTTCTGCAGTATTTCTCTAGCAACTAGTTCCGCAGTATTTCTCTAGCAACTAGTTCCGCAGTATTTCTCTAGCAACTAGTTCCGCAGTATTTTCTTAATTGTTTTGGGCTGTAAAAATTAAATTTTCCTGGAAGCTTGTTCCAACGTATAAAGGTTTCTTTGTGAAGAGTGATGTTCTATGTGTTGGTAGGTGTCAGGTGATAGTCTTGGGCTTGTCTCATTCAGTGATGATGTAAATACTCATTTCCTACCAGCCCTTACTTCAAGGTATATGATATACCTTCAGCGATGTATGTTGAAACTTCAGTGAGAATCTTAATTTTCTTGAAAGCGTCCATGCAACCTTTTCGTCAGTCATGATCTTATTGACCATTTTTGCATAACCAAGACATAATTTAGTCAGTCTTTCTAACGTACATTTTCAGGTTGTTTTTATAAATTACATTCTGGATACTGTGTTTAAGTATAACATATAATACATAATTAAATACATATCATACTTCCTTAACAACAGCAATTGCATATTATTACATGACTCTGTGATTGCATGATGTGTTTTTTATAGGCACAAACTAGGCCTGCAGGAGATGTTGGAACTACAACCACATCTCGTAGTCCTGCCAAGAGCTCTGCCGAAGGGGCCAACTCCAAGACCATGTTCACCAGCAAGAGTAAGGCCATTGTGTGGGGTATGCAGACCAGAGCAGTACAGGTTAGTTTAAAATTAAAATATCAATACTTATGAGGTTTTTAAAATCCGATTAATTTAAGATGAATAAGCTTTGTTATTAGATTGGAGACAAGAGTTTGATTTTTAAAACCTTTCCATTGATAAGCTACATCTAAAATCAGATCACATGAAAACTGTGATTGCTGTTTTTTTTTTTTTTTTTTTTTTTTTGTATATAAACTCGATATTAATATCTATTGCGTTTTATTTTGGTTATTGCTGTAATTTAATCAAGCTAGAGAAGTATTCCTTTTTTTATTTTAATATTTTTTTCCACTGTCAATGTCTTGTGTAGTTTACTATTATGAGAGCTGTATGAAAATAAACACATTTTGATCAGTTTTGGAGGATTAGAGCCACTATCTTGGTGTCATATCAAATATCTCTCAGTTGTCATAGTAAGACAAATTTGTGGTTTTTATTTTATTCGAGGCATTTGTATAGTTTATGTTACAATAAGATTTTGTTTTGAGTTATAGGCAAGTTATGTTGAAATTTATTGCTGAAAAATAAAAAATAAACTGAAATCTATTCACAGCTTTTTGAGTTGACACGAGTATAAACATAAGCAAAGTGAAGCTGTTGTATAAATAAATCGCCCTAATGCCGGAAATTATATTTATGCTCATAAGGTTTCTGATCAATTTCAAGCAACGGATCAATACAAATTTTGAGAAAACATAGTAAGAGCTTTATAATTTTATGAACATTTTCGTTGTTGATTTCTTTATAAGTTCAATAAAAAATATGTTTCTCATTATGAGCTTTAATTTTGTTTGAGTTTAGTTTGTTACTGGTAACAGAAGTCTACTCTCGATGAATGATTATTATTAAAAAGTAAAGTGTTTTTTTTCAAACACAATCTTTAAAGATTTCAATCTATTTCTTATCTGTTCCTAGAATTCATCACAGGCTCCTCTATTAAAAAA
Source organism: Stictocephala bisonia (assembly GCA_035578905.1). NCBI lineage: Eukaryota > Metazoa > Arthropoda > Insecta > Hemiptera > Membracidae > Stictocephala > Stictocephala bisonia. The sequence continues at coordinate 13,381 of JAQJVL010008412.1, forward strand.
TAACTAGAATGCAGCCTTTCATGGTAATTTTGTTGCTGGCCCTATGATGTAGTTTGTGATGAGAGGTGTGTAGGAGGATTTCCTGAACTAATTGTTGTATTACATACAGCATCCGTAAAATTTGAGCTACAATGAGCCGACATTTTTGCATTACTAATTAAACATATAACTGAAGGTAATAATATATTTAATTAGGCACTTGTGTGTCAGAGGCAATCTGATATACAAGTGGAACAGGTAAATTACGATGTTGGACTGCTTCCAACAAGGGTTGATTAGGTTGTGTTATTTTTTATTAGTTGATGGATATATATATATATATATATATATATATATATATATTTTTAATTTTTACAGGATTTATTTGTTTGTGTACTGTATTTCAGAGTATGTTGGATTTTGATTTTGTTTGCCGAAGATCAGAGCCGAGCGTAGCTTGCCTCGTCTATCCCTTCACTGGGGATCACAAGCTCAAGTTCTACTGGGGTCACAAGGAAGTACTTATCCCAGGTAAACTCTCAAAAACAACAGACAACAAATGAAAACACTTTAAACATAGTAAAGAGTCAACTTCTCAGACCTCAGGAATATAGTATAGTTTATGAAATGTGAAGTCAGAGGCTTGATAAGTCTAGTTTTGTGTGCTTAATACTAAGTAATTTTTGGTTTTTTATCTCAACCTCCTCTTAGTGTTTAGTGTGACTCGTTTCAGATTGTTACTTAATACCATGCAGTTATCATTTAATTTTGTTTTTCACTCTGTGACGGACACAGATTGCTAAATCCAAAGTGTGAATGACTTATAATTCACAAAAACAATTGAAATATCCATAATTATTTCACAATCCTTACTTATCATTCATCATCTACAAATAATTTGAAAAAATAAGCATAATTAAGGTTTGTAGTTTTCTTCAAGGATTGATTAGGTTTAAATTAATTAAATTTTTAATGTTAAGTTTGGGTTCACTTGGCCAGGAATGATTGGGGAGATGGGGGATCAGTGGAAACTTACTTGGGAAGACAAGCCCACAAACACAGGAAACGTATAAAGACAACACGTAACAGCAGTGTTATATTTTTAGTAAAACTAAAGCTTTCCAGAACCAAGTGAGGGTGTTTAATTATTACAGTATAATAGTTGCAATATTTACACCACCAGCTGCGATGTGGCGTCCGCATTGGCGTCTCTGAGATTGATACTGATATTACAGTAGAACTTGGATAATTAGAACTTCTTTAATTCGAAATTTCCTTTAATTCGAAGTTTTGGGTTGGTCCCTTGAACATTGTAATATTACCAATGTAAAATAATCATGGATAATTCGAAGTTAAATCTCTTTAATTCGAAGTTTTTACATCAACGGTAAAAGTGAAACATTGACTAATGTGCTGTAAACAAGGTTCCGTTTGAGGTTTGCATTGTTTGGTCAGTGTGTCGGCAGGCAATCACCTTCTGAGAATTCCTAATCCGTCTCTTCCCCTCCCCTCGGCGCGCCCCGTCATTATGTTGTGATCGTTAAACCTTCATTATTGTAATTTTTACATACTGTATGCCTCTATAGTTATGTTTAATATACTGTAGTGAACTTTAAATGAATACATTAAATTTTATATTAAACAAGTAATTTGTGGGTATTATTTTAAGCCTTTTAGGATCATGAAAGTTAGATAAAAAATACAACTTGGTTAATTTGAAGTATTGGATAATTTGAATTTTCGCATTGGTCCCTTCAGGTTCGAATTATCCAAGTTCTACTGTAGTATATTATAATGTATAATAATAATGGCCATCTTTATGTTTCTTATTTTTTTTTTGTAGTTTCAGTTGATGTATTGGAATATATTTTTTTAATTTAAGGATTTAGCTCATGATAACAGGTGACTTTTTTTATTCAAAACAAGTTTCCAGTAATATAAATATGATTTTGTAAGTGTAAAAACATGCTAATTTCAACAATTTAGATTGTTATTTAGTGGGGATAATATTCAATATATACAGAAATAGACCTGTATTTGTTATTCAATGTGTTTTATTTGGTTTCATGCTATCATGTGTAATTTCACTTTAAATATAGCACTAAAATGTTGAAGGGTTTACAAATTGGCTAAATTTCTTGTTTTGTTTCTTGTAGGCCTATTATAATAATTTTCTAATAAAATGATAGTAAACTGTACATCAATTACAGTAATTGATTTCAGAATAAATAAGAAAAGAAGTAAGATTTGAATTGAAATAATATGTTCTTCACCGACTTCTAAAAGTGTTTACTTATTTAGAATCATAATACATCATTTGCATGCAAATATTGATTTATGAAGTCCTGCTTGAGTGATTACTGATCTAAAAAGTTTCATGAAAATTTCAATAACTAAACTTTTTGTAACAGTGTACAAAAAGATGAGTGATGCTATGAGCAAGCATATGGATGCTGATGTTATGGTCAACTTTGCCTCTCTGCGTTCTGCTTACGAGAGCACCATCGAGACTATGCAATTTCCTCAGGTACTAATTATTAACTAAACACATTTTATGTTTCCTGATGAAATCTAATGAAATATGTTTCAGGATCCATGCGCTTTGTTCCTGTTGTATCAGAGTGTCTACTAACCGGGAAATCGGGAAAAACCGGGATATTTTTGGGAATTCAATTTGCCCTTGAAAAACCGGGAAAAATCCGGGATTTCGAGTTAAGTTGGACCGCGGAGGGGAAAATTTAAAAAGTGAAAACAGGTCTCACCTCGCGCCAACATCCCCGTTTCGGCTCTACTGGGTACAGCCTGTATAAAGTCTATATCACGGCACTGTGCGTAGATTATATGAGAGATTACTGTTTTGAATGGCATTGACTGTACCTCGCGCTCTCGTGTTGAGAAGTGAGGAAGGAAGGGTGGCTTGACTGGCTTGTACGCAGGCGCTAGCCACTGCCCTGCCCGCCCAGCTGCACGACTGGGAATTTGGAACCAATGGATTTGTTATTTTCATTTTAATTAGTATGATGATGGCAAATGGCGATGCGATATACATCGTCACTAAACAGTTCCTTTGTAGCTACGACTACATACAATTCCAACAAAGAACAGCAATATTATTAGTGAACGAGGAAGTTATGAATAAATAGATATTTTAAATAGAAAACAAATACACCATTGTAGTTTCGTTTCAACGCATGCGTCATCATTTGAGATTTGGTCACCTCAAGTCAGCAGACGACGGCACTTGAAGACAGTACTCTCTAGACAGTAGACACTCGCATTCAAAGCAGAATGGGAGCGGCAGATCAGGATTAAGTGCTAATATGCATTATTTAATTATATTGAATAAGTCTCAGTTGTACCTACTGTCACTGGCTCACCCACCCGCCATTTGGTCTTTTCTTCTGTTATTTACCATTTGGGAGACAAGTTCATGTGTATTGTGCAGTCTGAATTTTAGTGAACAAATCTTATAGGTTATGGTCTGGTCAATAGGAGCAGTACTAAAATCGAGAATGCTGATAATTTTATTCTATATCTAACATTGATATGGCACGTAATAAATACTCCCTAACAAAGAACATACGTTAAACTGTTTTGGTATGAACTGAATCTATTTTGATGGTGATATTTGGTGATTGACTGAATTGCAGGTAAGGTTTAATTTTGCAACTTGTAGACTAGGTTAGTTAGTGTGTATATTAAACACTTTCTTGCCACCTCTGAAAATACGATTTCATGTCAAAAAAGTGGTGAAAAATGAGTTTATATGTCTTGAGTTTGATTTCATCCGTGGAAAACTCGTTTTTTACTGAAAAGTAGAAAAACTATTTTTTTATCTAATAATGAAAAACCAACTTTTTATAAATCGTTATTTTTCGACTTTTTTTTTCATTTCTTGTGTTTTTTTATGCTGAACTCAAATATATAACTGGTTCTGTAGTAAAATTATTTTTTTCAGTTCGAAAAATGCATTTTTTACTGACAACCTAACTTATCCTAGTTGTCTATTTTCTCAACACAAATTCGTAATTTGCGTTAAATTCGGGAGTTTGGCCTCCGTGACTGCCTGCACGCCAGCACTCCGGCGGGAATATAGGTGAATTCGGTTTTTGTGATTAATAGTTGTTGTATATAATGATCGCGTAATAGCCGCTAATCGCGATCCGCCGCGATAGTAGTTTTTCCGGTATTTCTCGAGAAATATTTGTAATAGACCAAAATAGTTTTCAAATTTGTATTCAGCGCAAAAAAACACATCAAAATAAAAAAAGATGATTAAATTACCATTTAAATGAACAGAAATATGACAAAAATACTAGAAGTTGTGACATTGGTTTTTTCGAATTTTTCGGTAAAATACGTTATTTCCGCAGAATAAAAAGCATATCTCGTGAAAAAAAATACAGCCAATTCTAGATCCATTTCAAGCAAAATGTTCCAAATTTGTTTGGTGGCAAGAAACTGCATAAATACCCCGTACTTTTTGCTTGTGTAAAAAAAAAAAAACTTGTGAAGAATTATCATCATATGCTACATCTCTACTTTTTGCATAGTCTGCAGGTAGAATATGCTGAGTTACTGGTCAGTTTAGGTCAATCTAGTTTTAGAAAATTTTCATATAAGTTAATAAAAAAATTTTCCTTTTTTATATCTTTTTGAGCTTCTTTTTAAGACTGAAAGCAATTTTTTTTTGTGCTTAAAAAGTTACTTGTATTTATCAATATTTTTGTACATTCACCTGACCAAAGTGTCTGTTTTTACTGTTGTACAATTTAATTTTGCTAAAAAAGTTGCCAATTAATTGTTCTTTTTCCTTTATTAATATTCATATGTGATATTGTGTTCCATTATTGTTTATCTTGATGTAAGATATTGAATTTAGTTGTTATTATCTGATATCTTGTTTAATTGCCACCATTGATCATTTCAATTGTTTGGTTGTATAATGTTTTTGATTGTTTAACTTAGTTTGTCTTTTAATTACCTGCTAGTTGATTTTGTTCCAAATTGTCTCAATTTTTGTTATTGTCTTTTTTTGGTCATGTATAATATAATATGTAGTCAGTACAGTTTCAGTATGAAAGATGATTTTCAAGTTTTAATTACAGTTGTTGGGCAGTATTCTTGTACAATGTAGATACATTATATTTTGTCCATATTATATGATAGTTAAATGTACACCAGTAATTACCAAACTGATTAAATGTATTACCACTTTTCTGTTAGTTGCTACTTTTTTATTTATTAAGAAAGTTCCTACATCAAGTTTTTTTATGTCCTTTTATTATTTGTTTCAGCCATGTTTTAAAATGATAAAGTATTGACCTTTGACTGCTATCTCTTTAATATTTTAAAGTTTACCTGTAATTCTGTACACTATTGCCTTGGTTCTAGCAATATTAAAAAACTGTAAAATAAATTGTTTTCTCTTGATATTGTTCCTTTGTGGCCTTGTGGCAACATAATTAAAAATTATAATTCTCTATACATTACCATAAATATTTATATCATAAAAATGTTCCATTATAAATTATGCAGTTTGCTAATGGAGTTGCTTAGTTTCTGAAAATGTCGCTACAACTTTATTTTGAAACCTCTAAAATTTCTCCTAAAAAATCCTTGAATTTTCCTGGAAAATTCCTTGAATTTAGTTTCTTAAAATTAGTAGACACCCTGTAGTATGAAAAAAAAATAATTTAAATTAATAATGCTAATATTTTGCAATATAGTCTATTGATATATTACAGATTGCATAATAATACAGGCAAAGGAGCAATTAGCATAGTATTATTAAAATAAAGTGCAACATTTCAAACAATCGATTCTGATGTTACAATCTCAAGATTTAATTGAAAAGTATGTGTTACCTGAAGTTGTTAAATATTTCTGACACTGAGTGAAAAAAACAGAATACTAAATAAATAAAATTAAAAAATCTTTATATATATAAAGAACAACACTTAGCAATCTTTTTTTTTTTTTGTGTTTTTAATGTTCAAAATCGATTTCTGTCTCGAAAGACCATCTTCAGTTTAAAAAATCTGTATTACATCAATCAATTTATTGTTATTTTAATGTCAGTCCAATGATAAGGTATGTATAGGTATGGTTTACAATTTTTTAGTCTATAAAAAAAAAAAAAAAATCAATGCAGGGAGTCCTAATACTTCATTTGTGTATTGGCCGGAGATCTTCAAATATTGATCGATGTTTGTTTTAATAATATCTAAGTTCAATTTCAATTCAACTGCTGTTTCGAAAAATTCATTCCTACTCTTTGTTTTTCCCTGTTCCATGTATTTTAAAAACGAACTCATGACTATAAGATAGTCAACGACTTGAATGTAATTCTTCCTATTTTCTCTGTTATTGCTTCAACTGCAGTATTTTGTCAATGGATGATACTAGTTGGCGCTGTAATTATTTCAAATTGATTGATGTAGAATATGGATAGTCATTTTTTGGGTCGAGGGAATCCTATTTCACTTTAAAAC
>JAQJVL010008413.1:0-19850 GCA_035578905.1 Stictocephala bisonia
TACACATGATATTTAGTTATGTGAAAAGTACATTGTATGTATACATAGAGACTTATTTTGTAGTTGTTATAAACAGAATATTATATGTATATGGATTAGTTTTTAAGCTGTTCAAGTTGAATTCTTTCAAGTAATTTTCACTTCCTGCCACGTTTTTTTGTTTCCTTGCTGGGTCAAACTTATTAAGAAAGAATATAGAAAGTATATCTATCACAAAATACGCCATCATAAAAATCTCCTGATAGCAAAAAATCTAATCAAATGATTGCATATATTTTAATGGACTTATTACAATTATTTAAAAATATATATTTTGAGTTCTTGAACCTACTATGAAATAACCTTTTCATTTTCTATCTACTTGGTTACAGGTTTAATCATACAAATGTGTTCAATTTATAAGAAAATTAAAAATATGTTTAAAAATAAGGCAATTATTTTCATGAATTTAAATGAAGATCGATTTAAAAATATCTTACATCTAAAGAACATCTTAAGCCTTTATTAATTTGTCAAATATAAATTTATTTGGAATGTCTTACGATAATATTGTTTTAGTTTCTCAAATCAAACATATTTATTAATTTTTTGTAGTTTTACTACCGTTAATTTATGTGATAATTTCATAAAATTGTTGTTCCACTCCAAGAAAATTAGCCTGTATTTCATTACAGGCCGTTGTAGTAAACCCAGTAAAAATGTGACAGAAAAGGGAGAGAAAGAGTGAAGTCGATGGCTCAAATTGCAGTATCGAATATGTTTTATTTCTTGGAAAATATGAAAGTCTCTCCATAAAAATAGTGATTTTTCAAACTGAATTCAATATTACGTGATTATAATTTGACAGAAATGTTGTTAATGAAATAAAAAGGTTTTTTTTTATTAATACATATAAATATTGCTGTTTTACTAGCGCACATATAAAGCAAGTTGGTTTAATTTAAAACCAAGTTGGTTTAATTTATAAACATTTTAAGCCAGTTTACCCTCTCAAAAAATATTGAGTGTAATGGCATTTTGCAATTTTGGTAACCTACAATATCTGAAATAATTGGATCTGATAGATAGTGTTATATTTGGTAGTTGCAACAATTTTAAATTTATCTTTTATTCTAAATTACTTACATAAGTGCGTAACACTGAGTGAGTCAGTATTCCTTTAGTGTAACATAATACGTATTTTTTGGACAAGAAAATAGTAAATTATTGTATATGGTAGGTGTAGTCTAGTTACTAACAGAATTGTATCTATTTTCAGAAATAGCAATGTATTATTGTCCTGAAATGTAGAGAAAAAGTAGAACTGATTGTAGAATCAGAACTATTATTTAAATTATAAGTTATTTTTTTTAATGAAAAAACTTCTAACATAAAATATAATAATAGTGTTGGTCTGATTTTCAGCTAACTGACAATCTGACACTCAGTTCTCATCCCTATACAACATCTGAACTTGACTAATCCAACATGGACACCCAAGACTTCTCTAGTACTGCCGACGTCGATAGCAAGCATTAAGCGGACACCGTGTCGGTATTAAGAGGACTGAGCATGGAGCCTACAATCTCCACAGCACTTTTCTCCAAGTAGCTGGGTTACAGCATTGCGCCACCAGAATTCTTATTTATTACTTTAAAAAAGAAGAAAGGTTTACGATTACACAAACAATTAAAAAAATTATCTTTAAACATTAATATTTTAAAAGCAATAACTTTAATGATAACTATCACTATCTATGTATTACTAATCTTTAAGGGAACATAAGTACAATGCAAGACACCCTAAATCATCACGTTTTGTTTATAGTGTAAGGAAACTACCCTATATCACACAGGCTGTAGCTAACGTCACCAGAGACCTATATTGCCAAGGCATTGTATAGAGTATATAGAAGGGTCATTAAGGGTCCCTTGGAGGCAGGAGACTACCGTTGTACGCTTGACTCAACTTTCTCCACGTACCTGACTTTAAATATGTGTATTTAACGATTTCCTAAATTTAAATTATAATGAGATGGCATTGGGACTAAATATTATGGATATTGTTGGAATCTTTAGACCTCTTAATACACAGCGTATCTTAACATATATGCACGTATTTACAGTGTAAATCAACAAAAATATACATATGTACAGTGTACCTCAAGGAACATGTACATTTGCACAACGTGCCTCAACATACATTTACTTATTTACTGTGTACCTCAATGTACATTTGCGTATGTACATGGTACGTCAACGTACATTTACGTATGTACAATACACCTCAACGTATTTTTACGTATGTACAGTGCATCTCAATGTACATTTAATATGTACAGTATACCTCAACGCACATTTACGTTTGCACAGTGTACCTCAACGGACATGTACGTATGTACAATGTACCTCAACGTACATTTACGTATGTACAGTGCACCTCAACTTACATTTAATATGTACAGTATACCTCAACGCACATTTACGTTTGTACAGTGTACCTCAACGTACATTTACTTATGTACTGTGTACCTTAATGTACATTTCCATATTTACAATGTACCTCAATGTATATTTCCATATGTACATTGTACCTCAACGTAAATTTACGTATGTACAGTGTACCTCAAGGACCATGTACATTTATACAACGTATCTAAATATTAATTTACTTATGTACTGTGTACCTCAATGTACATTTGCGTATGTATAATGTACCTCAACGTATATTTACGTATTTACCTCAACGCACATGTATGTATGTACACTGTATCTCAACATAAATGTACGTATGTAGTACAGTTTAACTCAACGTACCTATACGTACGTATCTGTCCCTCGACGTACATGTAAGTAAGTACAGTGTATCTCAACGTACGTATGTGCTCCTTAACGAACATGTACGTATGTACAGTGTATATTAACATACATGTACGTATGTACATTGTACCTCAAGGAACATGTACATTTGTACAGTTTACTAAAACGTACATATACATACATATGTGTACCTCAACGTACATGTACGTATAGTGTACCTTAGAAGTTGTCAACAACGTAAGTAGGCCTACTAGTAGAGAAGTCTGTGTTGGGTAAGGGTCAAGGTTCAAAAGTACTAGAAAGAGCATTTAGTATGTGAATTGTCTGTTTGCAAAATATTAGACCAAAGGTAATAATTTATTCTGAGTCCACGATACGTTATAGGTACATAAGCCGATGTAGCTAGAATAACTATTAATAAACAACAATAATTACAAATTACAGTTGACTTTAATATCACTTGTTACATTTGTTAATATATACTTAGTACACTAATTAACAACACACACGTCTCCATATCTCGACTAAAAGGTATAAGTGATAAATGAACAAATCTAACGTCATTTTAGTATTATTTAAGCCCGAAACCTGAATAAAAACTGATATTTGTGTTATTTTTAATACAAAGTCTCAACTTTTATGTTAATTTATTAATAAATTAGTTCTACCATATTACGTTTAATGTGGTAAAAAAGAAACTGAAAGCTTCAAATTTCGTTTCCTCGCTGGTTTTTCAGAAATAATAATTTGAATAAATCATTAACACAAACCATCTAATAGAATGTCTAGCTTATATAGAAAGCTTTTCGAAACAAAGGTTTTAACTATCCAAAGCATCAAGTAACTTATTGGATAGTAAATTAGATTTTTATTTATCACTACGTTTTATTGGATGATATTTAGATTTTATTTCTTCACGTTGAGTTACGGTGATAACTAATAATGTTAGAAGGTTAAAAGAGTCAGAGTAATATAAAAAACTACTCAACCAAGTTACAGCTAACGGTGTTAGCCAGTTGTCAATTAGTGGCTTGGAACCTCTGGGGACCAGAAAGTATTGACAGGCCTTCAGGTACATAACGGTTGGCTCACTGAGAAATATCGGCGAGAGGACAACGCACTGGCTAGAGTGAAATACAAAGCGTGTTATGACTAAGATAGTGTTGACAGCAGCTTTATCAACGAGGATAATAGTCAAAGTAAGAAAGTTCAATATTGTTATGCCCTTTATATATTTACATAACAAGCAGTTTCTATATCTTGCATGATTAGCAGTGATCAAATAATGATTTATGATTATCTACTTCTGCCGACTTGACATGATCACACTTAGTGAATTTGAGTGTAGTTCTGACTCACGGTGTTGCCAGAATACTGCATGTTTATACGACATAATAATTACTTGTTGAGAAAAAATCCACTTGATGATTTTTAATTAATTCAAAAAAATAATACAATACAATAATGCATGAATAGTGCGATAAAAACAACCTTTAAGCAATGGAAAACAAAATTTAAAAGACAATACAGGGTTGGGAAGAAGTCTGGAGACGGTGTAAGAGTTTTTTTATTAATTGGACAAGCAGTTTCTATATTTTGCATGATTAGCAGTGATCAAATAATGATTTATGATTATCTACTTCTGCCGACTTGACACGATCGCACTTAGTGAATTTGAGTGTAGTTCTGACTCACGGTGTTGCCAGAATACTGCATGTTTTTACGACATAATAATTACTTGTTGAGAAAAAATCCACTTGATGATTTTTAATTGGTTCAAAAAAATAATACAATACAATAATGCATGAATAGTGCGATAAAAACAACCTTTAAGCAATGGAAAACAAAATTTAAAAGACAATACAGGGTTGGGAAGAAGTCTGGAGACGGTGTAAGAGTTTTTTTTATTAATTGGACTCCAGGATTCAAACTTAACTGAACAAGTTCGCTAACGTTCTTACGTCTACCTTCAATTGAGGATAGCCAATAAGCAGTCAGTATATAATTTTAAATGTAAGCACATATTGATGTTCTACTATTTTAAAGGTCTTAATTAGTAGAACATGACGTCACAAATTAAACCTCAAAAGGGTAATCCTAAACAAAATGGTGGCGCTCGAAAGTTTCAATACTGATGTTATGTGCAAGTTCAAGAGTGGCTTCATTTTATTGTAACCATATCAAATGAAGCTACAAAACTTCACACGAGTACTGTACACAAACAACTACCTTAAACTGTGTTCGGTGTTCTGCTATTCTTGTATGTAAACGGTCCACGACGGACAGTAGAACATTTTTAATATAAGCATTGGTTGATATTCACATAATTTTAAAGCGCTGGCCAAGCAAAGAAGAATTCCGCAAACCGCTTTTCAAAGGTTTATCCGTTACAAAATGGTGCTGGTTTATTAATAATAGAACTATTTAACCGTCTCCAGGAGGAAGATCCACGAAATGGGAAGGTCCACTACCATAATATAAATTCACAATTTATAGGTTATAAAAAAAAGGTGCATTTATTGCCCTAAAACTTGGCATTAATGTATGGCGTAAAAGTGTCGCTATGGTTGCGGTACGCTATGGCATTCCTAAACCCCTCCTAGTTCTAGAACTTGCTGTAAGAGCGCTCTGATGTCAAGACACTGAATAAATAAACGAATATAAAAAATGCCTTAATGTTTACAAAGTAAATCTATGTAACATGAGATAATAACATTTTATGAATTAATATTTAAGTACCAACATTTCAATAATGGTATTGCGGGATATTTTTTTGAGTTTGTTAAATTAATTTTTCCGTAGCTGTAGGAATGATTATTTATAGATATAATATATTCCCATGCTTCAGACTAAATTGTAAATTTGATTGTCTACGCGTCTATAAATAGTAATGTAATTTGCATTGGTGTTTTTTTTTTTTTTTTTTTTTTTTTTATTTCTTGATTATATAACCCTTACACCTTTTTGCAAGTTTGTTCTTACAAACTACCAGGAAAAAATAGTTATAAATAAACATTTAACATGCATGAAACACTCATCATTAACTTGCCTACAGTAATAAATACGACCAAATGAGACATACAAAAATTAAAAATTAATAAGTACGTGCATGGAAATTATTAATAAATTTAATACACAACATGTACAACTAATAATATATAGGTTGATATTACTAAAGTTAAAGATAATAAACATATATGAGTAAAAAATCAGCAATGTACTAACCTACAATTAGTGTCATTAATTCGTGCAATAAAACATACTAAATATACAAAATGTAAAGGTATATCAATATAATTATGAACAATTACAGTAAACTAGCGTACAATATATTTCATGAATAAGTATAAATATAATGAAACATATCAAATTTCAAATGATAATTGTATACAAGCGTCAAAATTTAACAGTGAAGTAGGTTGTGTGACCTGTGAACAAATTAAGAAATTTAGTCTACTCTTCCTATACGTAAATTCTATTTCTTATTTAAGTTTAATATAATATATTATACTATTAATTATAATTTATTATAATCATATAATATATTAATTATAATAGTTATACTATTTAATTATAGTATGTTAGTTACTAAAATTAAAAACAAATTAAGCGATACAGATATTTTTAAAGTAACGTTGTTTTTATAAACAATTTTTACTTTAAATATATGTATACAAAATACAACTAATGGTTGGTTATTAAATTATTTGGAATTTTCCTGTTAATTGACTACCACTACTTTTTTACCGCAATTACGGTTATGTTAGGTGGCTACTAAAGTTGTTCACAAACTGTTAAATCTAATGATTGACTTACCACCGAATGCGCTCTCCGCGTGTAAGTTCGAAAGCGATATGATAAGGCCAGTGATATCGGATTCCTAGTGAATAAGGAATACCACAGTGGACATAAAAATGATTGGGGAACAGTTTTTAGAGTAATAGAATATTTATCAAATGGTAGTAGATTAACAGAAACGAAAAAAAGTTGTGGTAGTGAAGTAATGTAAAATATCCAATTATTTCAATGTAAATGCCAAATATTTACAGCTAAATTTATCTCAAACATTAGTTCGACACGTATTGTGTGTAATGCATAATGTAAGCGTTATTTCTACATTGTAAACATACTTGATACTTGATCTTCACCAAGGCTGTCATATATGTTCCCTTGGGTGAGCTGTGACTGACGTACAATGAATGATGCAACCCTCTGTGGCTTTTCACTGTTCACATAATCATAGTTAATATTCAAAGGGTTGACAGAAGCCCTGTGACAGCTTCTAATGTCAACATATAACTTAGTTATATTTAAATTTGGAATTTTTTATGCTTACAATCAAACATACTCTCAAGTTTCCAAATTACAATACATTTAATTGACATTAACTTAGAATATAAGGTATAAATAATATAATATAACATTTCTTTATTATAAAAATAACAAATACAAAAGGCGAAGTTATCTGTATTTACACTTAAAGGCGTCTTAGAAATGAATAGTACTGAATAACCTTAAAACCTGACTAAAATAAATAATTCTACTATATAGTTTAAACTTAAAAAGCATATAATTGTACGCACGCACGCGCGCGCGCACGCACACACACACACACACACACACACTCATACCTCGTACCCTCTTCCGCAGGCAGGCTCTTGGCTCAGGATGGACCAGCCGCAGCCATCCGCTCCATATAATATTATTTTTGAGAATACGCAATCCAAATTTTTAATTCATTTAGTGTACTTTCGACAAAAACTTTGCTCCGAGAGTGTTAGACTCTTGCAAGAAACCAATTTCTGCGATGCAAGAGGCTAGGTTTTAATTTAAGTGATGGTTCTCAATTTGTTTGCTATACTTTAACATATGTATTATTTTGATAAAGATCCAAAAGTCATGATATTATTAATTTAATAAATATGTAAAGTGATTTCCAGTCAATTCCAATCCATCGAGCCATCTAAGACCTGGCTCACTGGTTCTGTTTATGCTGGCTAATCCCTCCGTCAAAGAACGCTGGGGGCATTCTGTAACTATGTGATCTATTGTTTGGATAGACTATTCACAATCACATGACTTATTTAGCGTTAATACCCATGTATACGTCCAGCAATTGCATCCGCCAACGACTGTACGGAATAGAATCAACATTGTCCACTCCCTACGAGGGTGTTTACCCCACCACCACAACTGCTACTGACCACACAGAGTAACACAGAATACAAACACATAGACTGAACTCATAATGAAATGTAAGTAGAATTAACACTGTGTGAGATAACAGTCCAAAACAGTCACACTCTACCATGTACGAAATATTCACCGTAAAAATTTGCAATCGTGCATTATTTTAAAGTTTATACTGTGATCTCATCCATTACACATACTATAAAGTGTGGATACGATCTATCATATTTCGTATGAAGGAAAGCTACAAAGAGCTGCACCTCACCGATTCTCAGCCAGTTAGAAGTCATCCGTACAAACTTGCTCCCCCAAAGATGGAGGTTATGAGGGCTATGATTGAAGATCTTCTGAGTAAGGGTGTGATTGAACCGTCTCGTTCTGCTTATGCCAGTCCAGCTTTTCTTGTGCCCAAGCCTAATGGTAAGTCGACCCGGTCCGCCCCTCCTTAGCCAACCTGGACATGCCCCGGGCTCCCCCAGGGCATCCATGTTGATGGCGAGCTTAGTGCGGACGTCCAGTCAACATGGGAAAACTGCGCCCAGAACTCCACGCCTCAAACCATCCTCAACACCCAACCTCCAAGTAGCTGGATTACAGGAGCGCGCCACAACTCCCAGTCAAAACTATAGGCCTAGTCAAAACGCCATAGGCATAGTCAAAACTATAACATTTCCAGAAATAGACAGGAGGTGTGTTAATCCAAGTGAAATCTATGGAGGCAGGGTTTCCTTCGTAGCCATAATGGTTACCATCATAATTTAAGCCTTGATGACTTAAGTCCTGGTTACGACTAGTTTTCCCGTAGTTTTTTTGACTGTGTTTTATTTCACATTTTACTTGTGTACACAGATGGATTACTTTGTAATAGTTGTACATTAAAATTACAGTACCACATACAGAGGTAATGACCCACCCACCCACCCATACACGTACTGTGGTACTGATCCACCCACCCACCCATACACATACAAAACTTCTTCAATGGAATCTGATGGTAGGCCTGGTTCAAATCGAAAACACTGAAAAACTTAGCCTTACCGAACCAATCAAACGCAGAATGCAAATCAGGCAGAGGTACCGAGTCAATAGCGACCTTAGCGTTGAGCCTCCGATAATCCATCACAAGCCTAGTCAGAATGCAAGGTTAGGGTTGTTATTCGTAGGACTACAAAAGTTCAATCCCCGACGGTTAATATTCGTAGGACCGTACATCCTGGGAATATTGACCGTCTAGTTAGAAATCTTCAGAAGGAAAACTGGTCTTGTCTGGACGGTTTTGATGATATTGATGCCATGTTCGGTGCCTTCAATCACTGTCTAGACAACCACCTTAACTTGAGTTGCCCCTTCAAAAATGCCAAAACCAAACAAAAACCGGAAAGAAATTCCTGGGTTACTCAGGAAATTCTTTCGTCAAGGGAGCAACTAAAATTTTATTATTCAATTTTCAGAAAAACAACAAACGAAAATTTCAAATTGTTCTTTCGAAATTACAGAAAAATTTACCGAAAAAAAATTAAGTCTGCCAAAGCTAAAAAAATTGAGGACATTTTGAAAAAATCAGAAAATTTTTCTAAAACTGCCTGGGGCATAATTAATAACGCAAAAAAACCCATCTCCAAAAAAACAAAAATTGAAAAAATTCGTCTGGGAGACAAATTTATTGAAAATCCGTCAGAAATAGCCCGAGAGTTCAGCAAGTTCTTCTCCCAAGTGGCTTTTTCTGATCAAAAATTAGAAGGCGCCCAGGCCTTCCCCCATCCTTCAATGGGACCCGTGACATCCATGGTACTCACCCCTGTAACCGAGGACGAAGTGGCCCCTGTGATTCAGACACTTAACTCAAAAAAATCGTGTGACATCAATGGAATGTCTACATGGTTACTCAAAAAATGCTACAGGCAGATTTTGAAACCACTGACAAAATTAATAAATTTTTCTTTTGCGTCCGGACGCTTCCCCAACATTCTAAAAATTGCAAAAATAACGCCGGTTTTTAAAAAGGATGACCCTTGCCTGACCAGCAATTATCGTCCTATATCAATTTTACCAGTTCTCAGTAAGGTCTTCGAAAAAACATTTTTGAAAAGACTCGACGGTTTTTTTGGAAAAATTCGATATCTTGAGCGAGAAACAATTTGGCTTTAGAAAAAATAAATCGACCATCGACGCCGTTACCAAACTAGTCGAGATGGTTGTGGACGGACTTGAGAAGCGAGAACATGTGCTCAGCATATTTCTCGATCTTTCTAAGGCCTTTGACTGTGTGCATCATGCGACACTGTTGCGCCAGTTAGAGGCAAGCGGAATCCGCGGCCTACCGCTCGAATGGCTTGCATCCTACTTACAGAACAGACGCCAACTCGTGCAAGTGGAAAATGTCAAATCTGAAAGCGTAGAAATTAAATATGGAGTCCCTCAGGGATCAATACTTGGACCGGTCCTCTTTCTTATTTACGTCAACAGGCTGAACTCTCCAATCCAAAATGGAAAGGTTGTCCAGTACGCTGACGATACGACTCTCTGCATTAAATCTAAAACAATTGATGGCTTAGAGATTGATTCTTATGTGATGCTAAGTTCTTGCATTCAGCATTTTTCCGGTATCAATCTACACATAAACAACGCAAAATTAAATTTCATCAAATATTGTCTCACTCAGAGGGAGGACGAAGTTCTTCCAAATGTAGTAATAGATGATGCTCTTATAGAGAATGCAGATTCTACTAAGTTCTTGGGAATGTACCTTGATCGAGGGCTGACCTGGGATGACCACATTGATAATGTCTGTACAAAGGTTACCTCAGGCATTTACGTCTTACGTAACCTCACAAAATTTTGCTCCCTCGATGTCTTAAAAATGGCCTACTATGGCCTCATATATCCCCACCTATCGTACGGGATAAGACTCTGGGGTAGCTGCACTGCAACCAAATTCGAAAGGGTTTTTCGGCTCCAAAAAAGAGCTATTAGAATCATTTCAAAATTACAAAACAGAGAGTCGTGTAGAGACGCCTTCAGGGAGTTGGGAATACTAACTTTGCCCTGCCTGTACATGCTGGAGGCGCTCCTGTACTGTCAATTTAAAACTGAATTGGTTCAGGGCAGGGACGTCCATCAGTATGAAACTCGTGGCAGGGAGAATTTCCGTAGAGTCCGGTGTAGAACAATGGCGTCTGACCGCCTTCCTGCGCAGGTTGGGGTTGGGTTGCTTAATCAGCTCCCTGAAGATATCAAAACAAGCCATAGTTTCAATACTTTTAAATATCGTTTAAAAAACCTCTTGATGTCAAGAGTCTTTTACTCGGTTGGCGAGTTCATGGAAAGCCGCTGGGAATAAAAATTCAAAATTTGGCCCCAATGGCACTGGTGTAAAGTATGAATGTAGAATGCCTGTAATTTATGTACGTACGGTTGATAGAGTGGTAGAATAGAGTAGGCCTTTATAACAATTTTGAATTTTATTAAAATATTATTTATTATATATTTTTATTAAAATATTATTTATTATATATTTTTAAAACACATATTGACCTTTGCAATACGATGTAATAATTGTTAATACTGCAATAAAAAAATTGATTGATTGATTGATTGATTGTTATCTTCTGAGGTGGCCGAGCGTCCTTTTGAGAAGGTGTTCATCGACTACGTGGGTCCTTTTCCCCGTAGCAAGTCAGGTAGCTCCTACCTACTTGTTTGTGTGGATGCTTTCTCGAAGTTCGTTTGGCTTTTCCCACTTCGGAGTGCCATGGCTAAGCTCACCATCCGTGCTCTCCAGTCCCAACTCTTCCAGCACTTTGGTGTGCCTTCCACTCTTGTGTCCGACAACGGTAGCCAGTTTACCTCACACGAGTTTCGTAGGTTCTGTTTTGGCAATGGTATCAGGCATGTCACTACCTCTCCTTATTACCCACAGCCTTCTCATGCAGAGCGGTTCAACCGCAATCTTCGGTCTGCCCTTATTACCTTCCATGCTGAGAAGCAGAACACCTGGGATGAGAGTCTCTCTTGGCTCCAGCTTGCTTTTAATTCTTCCAAGCATGAGAGTCACAATGCCACTCCCTTCGAGATTCTACATGGCTACCCTCCTAACAACCCTTTGTCCAACTTGTGGAGGCTAGAGGATCTTCTACCTACGCCAGGTGCCACTGACGTAGTGTCCACGTGGCGGGCTGCTCGGCGCAACCTGCTACGTGCTAGAGAGAGAGTAAGGAGGAGGTATGATAAGGGTCGTACTCCTAACCCTTTTAAGGTTGGAGATCTGGTTCTTTGTCAGGCTCACCCGGTCAGTTCGGCCGCGGAACGAAGAGCTGCAAAGTTGTGCTATCGGTGGTCTGGTCCCCACCGCATCGACAGGTTTTTGTCACCGGTGACTGCTCTGCTGGTTGATCCCCAGTCAGGCAGGGTGTTTAGGAAAGCCCATGTGTCCCAGCTTAAGGCTTTCCGGGGAACGGTTGGTCCAGGAGTTGGTGTTCCTGGGGGTTTCTTGGGGCAAAGAGATTGATCACCTCTGCGCCCTAGGTGGCTGTTCTGAGAGAGTCTTTTTCTCTCTTTTCTTGTCGGGCCCGACAGTCAGGGTAGTTCGCTCCCTGTTCGAGGGGTTTCCCCTCTTAGGTTCTCTTGGGCGTCCTTGGAACACCACTCTTCGGAGGTCTTCTTCGTCTTCTGTTTGGTTCCCTGAGGTACCGAGTTTTCTCCCCTGCCTGGGTGTGTTGAGGTTTTGCAGAGGGAGGTTGTACCGGGTCTTTTGACCGGTACATTTCGTTTTTTTCATCGTTGTCTGCCAGGCTGCCTGAGATCGCTCATGCCCTGCGTTTCGCGTACTTGGTGGCCGTTGGCCCAGTTTCGTTCGTTCCTGGGTCCAGCTTCGGTCAGGTTGGCCTGTCTTCGGT
Source organism: Stictocephala bisonia (assembly GCA_035578905.1). NCBI lineage: Eukaryota > Metazoa > Arthropoda > Insecta > Hemiptera > Membracidae > Stictocephala > Stictocephala bisonia. The sequence continues at coordinate 12,884 of JAQJVL010008413.1, forward strand.
TGTCTTGTGCTGCCTGCAGAATTTCGTTATGCGAGGCTAAAGGCACCTAAAACTCCAGGGTCCTTGAGTAGGACGTTTCTGCCCTCGGCCTGCCGTCCGGGGATGGTCTACCATTCTACCACTGCGAGCCTGGCCTGGGGACCATGTGATTGAGCGAGCTCTGCACCTCACTGCCCTCTCTACTTCTCGGGGCAATTTTCTTCAGTCCTCAGGTCAGTGTGTTCCTTTTGTTTCCCGGCGGCTGAGCTGAGGGGTTTTGATGGCATTAAAAGGAAAAAAAAGGAAGAAGAAAAGAATGGTGGTGGAACTATTTAAGTGGGCTAGGCCTAAAACGAACAGTTTATGCAAAACAGCCATGGGGACTTATATTTTTTTTATTAAAGAAAGAAAACTTTAAAATACACAAAGATTTTTGGTGATGTTAATATTTATTTATATTTATTGTTATTTAGTTTAATTAGTTTATTTAGTTAATATATTTCGTAGAGTTTATATTTGTTAGGTCCCCATTGTTAAATCATGTTATTATTTATTTATATGTTTAGGCCTAGTTATTGTTATTTATATTTTTTGGTTAATTGTATTCGGGATGTCTTCAAGGGACTTTTTACTAGAACGGTACCATGTTATATTTTCTTTTAAATTGTTTAATTTTTAAACTCACCAAAAGGGGATTATTGTGCTTTTACGTAACTTCTTATTCGGAGCTGCCCAGGGATTCCGGCTTACTCCCTGGCCTCGGTGGAATCAAGGGATGTGTGGGCTAAATTGCCGGTTTAAGTGTTGTGATCCAAAGGTTCTAAATTTTCACTTTTATGTGGGCATTGAATTTATCTTACGTTTTGGGGGTCTCCGGCTAAACTGCAGATAGGCCATGTAGTTGTTAATTGGTAATTTTGGTATTTGTTGCGTTTGTTGTTTTTGTAGCTTTTGTGTCTTATCTTGTTAATTTTAGTGTTTATTGTTATTTATTGAAGTGCGAATTGATTTTGTGGCCTTCTGCCGTTTTTGATTATTTAATATTTGCTCTTTGGTAATAAACTAGTTTTGCTCAGCTGCCGAGTTTTATTTTGACCCTCCAACTGCCACCCGTGACCCCATCGCTCGACTTGTTTTGAGCCATCCCCCGGTTGGCACGCTTACCAGCTTTGGTGGGGGGATGGGTCTCACATGGTAAATAAATTGTAAAACATGTTTATAAATAATACGTGTATGATCTTGGTTTACCCTTGAATGTAGCATGGTAAATAAATTGTGAAACATGTTTATAAATAATACATTTATGAACTTGGTTTACCCTTGAATGTAGCATGGTAAATAAATTGTAAAACATGTTTATAAATAATACGTTTATGAACTTGGTTTACCCTTGAATGTAGCATGGTAAATAAATTGTGAAACATGTTTATAAATAATACATTTATGAACTTGGTTTACCCTTGAATGTAGCATGGTAAATAAATTGTAAAACATGTTTATAAATAATACATTTATGAACTTGGTTTACCCTTGAATGTAGCATGGTAAATAAATTGTGAAACATGTTTATAAATAATACATTTATGAACTTGGTTTACCCTTGAATGTAGCATGGTAAATAAATTGTGAAACATGTTTATAAATAATACGTTTATGAACTTGGTTTACCCTTGAATGTAGCATGGTAAATAAATTGTAAAACATGTTTATAAATAATACGTTTATGAACTTGGTTTACCCTTGAATGTAGCATGGTAAATAAATTGTGAAACATGTTTATAAATAATACATCTACGAACTTGGTTTACCCTTGAATGTAGCATGGTAAATAAATTGTGAAACATGTTTATAAATAATACGTTTATGAACTTGGTTTACCCTTGAATGTAGCATGGTAAATAAATTGTGAAACATGTTTATAAATAATACATTTATGAACTTGGTTTACCCTTGAATGTAGCATGGTAAATAAATTGTGAAACATGTTTATAAATAATACATTTATGAACTTGGTTTACCCTTGAATGTAGCATGGTAAATAAATTGTGAAACATGTTTATAAATAATACATTTATGAACTTGGTTTACCCTTGAATGTAGCATGGTAAATAAATTGTGAAACATGTTTATAAATAATACATTTATGAACTTGGTTTACCCTTGAATGTAGCATGGTAAATAAATTGTGAAACATGTTTATAAATAATACATTTATGAACTTGGTTTACCCTTGAATGTAGCATGGTAAATAAATTGTGAAACATGTTTATAAATAAAACGTTTATGAACTTGGTTTACCCTTGAATGTAGCATGGTAAATAAATTGTGAAACATTTTTATAAATAATACGTTTATGAACTTGGTTTACCCTTGAATGTAGCATGGTAAATAAATTGTGAAACATGTTTATAAATAATACGTTTATGAACTTGGTTTATCTTTGAATGTAGCATGGTAAATAAATTGTGAAACATTTTTATAAATAATACATTTATGAACTTGGTTTACCCTTGAATGTAGCATGGTAAATAAATTGTGAAACATGTTTATAAATAATACGTTTATGAACTTGGTTTACCCTTGAATGTAGCATGGTAAATAAATTGTAAAACATGTTTATAAATAATACATTTATGAACTTGGTTTACCCTTGAATGTAGCATGGTAAATAAATTGTGAAACATGTTTATAAATAATACATTTATGAACTTGGTTTACCCTTGAATGTAGCATGGTAAATAAACTGTGAAACATGTTTATAAATAATACGTTTATGAACTTGGTTTACCCTTGAATTTAGCATGGTAAATAATTTGTGAAACATGTTTATAAATAATACATTTATGAACTTGGTTTACTCTTGAATGTAGCATGGTAAATAATTTGTGAAACATGTTTATAAATAATACATTTATGAACTTGGTCTACCCTTGAATGTAGTATGGTAAATAATTTGTGAAACATGTTTATAAATAATACGTTTATGAACTTGGTCTACCCTTGAATGTAGCATGGTAAATAAATTGTGAAACATGTTTATAAATGATACGTTTATGAACTTGGTTTACCCTTGAATGTAGTATGGTAAATAAATTGTGAAACATGTTTATAAATGATACGTTTATGAACTTAGTTTACCCTTGAATGTAGCATGGTAAATAAATTGTAAAACATGTTTATAAATGATACGTTTATGAACTTGGTCTACCCTTGAATGTAGCATGGTAAATAAATTCACAGTTGTTGTTGAAATAATAGTTTGACTTATTTATTCAAGTGGCCTTCCCGTGTGGTTAAATATGTAAACGATTTCATAACAACATTTAATATGAATTATGCATAACCGAATTATGTAGTGCTGAATTAAGCATCGACCCGAATATATCGATATAATCAAGTATATAAAATTTATTTTGTCAAATTTGATAAACACAAACAAATGTATAAAGCTAAACAATTTTAAAATAAAAAGTATGCATTTTTTTATTAAATTTGCTCTTACAGATAAAGTTAAACAAGTGATATATTTTATATGATATATTCCTTTCCGTTAAGCATACTATTGAACATACAGTTGTGGTATAGGTTTCTAGGTATATTTGGTTCATTCGTATGAGCATGTATTTAATGTAAGTATGTATTAGATTTATATTCAAACCTTAAAATAATTATAAATCTTAAAACCATAATTTAAGATTTAAAGTTAAAAGTTTTATCAGGCTACGACGTAGAAAATTATAAAGAAATTTCTATAAATTATGTTAGCTAATTAATAATAAATTGTATTCACAAAAATTGTTCCAAAGTTATTAAAATTACAACATAGGAATATTTTAGTTTACTGAGGGGAAGGAAAGCTCTGAGGCCATTCCTAGATGCACTTCAACTTTAGGTTTTTTTGTGATCTCTCAGCTACGCAGGTAGCACAAAACATAAATAACAAACAACCAATCACGAGTATGACTTAATGAGAGAAAATATTACTCAAAATGCACATCGTATGAAACATAACCACAAACTATTTCTATAGTCATATGAGTGATGGATAATTTAAAAGTATCATTGCGGAATATGCTTTATAATCAACGTTTTATGTAGTAAAATATATGAAAATATTCTATGAAACATTTTTGTATGACAGGTATACGTAAAATATTAACGTTGTCAAAAGGCTCTAAGCATATATTTAAGAAGTATTATTAACAGAGACGTACAATTGCATTTAAATATTTAAAAATAAGTAATATGTATTGTATTATAAATACTTTTTTTAAACACTTTTTTAAAACATTTTGAATTGTGATAGACATTCTCAACATATTGATGTAGTCAAAAAGGCTCTAAGTATGTATTAACATTAAAAAGATGTTACATTCAAATGTTAAAGTCATTTTGGAAATATTGTGGTGTATGACATATCATCTGAGCATATTAATGCAGTGTATTTGACTCTAAGTGTATATTAAGTAAGAGGTCTCGTTTAAGCATTTTATTAATTAATCGTCCCCATGGGCCGATGTTACAGTTCACCTCCCAAATTTAACCCGCCACCGGCACAATGTGTAAATCGATATCCTGTCACGACCACGTAGGTATATTATCTATCTTGTGAGCTTCATCCCTCAGTAATACCAGTTAACTTAGGTATGGTAAATTATTGCCTGTAATGTTCACCCCTCCCAAAACATATACATTCAATGTCACTTTGTTATTAAAATATTACATTTATATATTAGCCCAATAGCTGGGTTAAAAATGATTTAACAATTATTGTTATATATATTTTTTACTGTCACCACAAGTGGCGCAGTGCTGTAACCCAGGTACTTGGGTTAAAAGTAGGGATGGGTCGGTCCTTAAAGTCGGTTCTATCGGTTATTGACAAAAGAAACGGAACCGATGGGAAAATATCGGTTCTGCGGTCCCAGTTCTAGACAAACGTAAATGGGGAGATAGCTTTCATATCAGAAATGTTTCGAGTGTGAAAAGCCCTGATGACACAACAATCAACGACATCCGACAACAAGATAAACAATATATCTTTGTCAGAAAATATCTACCCGTAGGCCACTTTCTTATCAGTACGTGATTTGGCTACGAAATAAACAAAATGTCTGTCAGAAAATATTCGCTGATAGTGACCGAGAACCGAAAAAATGGAACCAACCTATCACTAGTTAAAAGTGTCGCAGAGATTGTAGGTGATAAGTTCTATGCTCGGTTCTATTGATACCAACATGGTGTCCATTCAATGGTTGCCTTCGATGTGGACACAACTAGAGAAGTCTGGGGCAGTCAGTGCTACGATGTGTCAGACTTACGGTTAGCTGAATATCAGACAAATAACTAGGTCAGGTTCTACGTGAGGCTGAATGTCCCTTGGTTGCTGTATTAAGAGCATTTTCAATTCAACTGTAAATTTAATTATTTTATTATTTTAAATTACATTGTAATAAATTATAATAATTAGTAACTTTACTAATCATTTAAATATATCATAATTCATATATAATATTAAATTTAATTGATTTATGTGTGCTGATATTTTATTGAATATCGTCCTATCCTCGTGTGAAAACATACTTTACAAGTTTTACGTTAATGTTGAAATTTACGTATTACTCTAAAATAGTGTGTTTTTATAATATTAACATGTCATCTAAAAAGTGTTTATAGATAGGGTAAGTGTTTGTTAACCTAAGTATTAAGGGATTGCAATGTTTATGGAGGAAACCTGTGGGGAAAGTAGGGTTGTGAATATTCTACAGGAAAAGGCAATCACGTACTGACTAGTCGCATCTGAAATTTTTTTTATAAGGTTGTAAAAATGAGTATTATATATTAAGGAGGTTGATTTCAACCACGGAAAAACTCCTTTTCTAACGAAAGATTGAAAAACTTTTTTACCAATACCCTGCAATTATTTTCAATTTTACATATTTTTTTTTTAATTCTGATTACGAGTATATAGTTGGGTTTTCTATAAAATAGATGTGTTCACCCGAAAAATACACTTTTTTACTTACCTAACCAAGCACAACATAAATTATACTAACTGTAATTTTATTCAAAAAAGTTTTCAAATTCGTGTTTGGCATAAGACATAAATTATAAATAAATCTATATAATATAAAAAATTATTAAAAAATAATGGAGATCTAACAGAAAATAAAATTTTAAATAGTTTCGATTTTTGTAAAAATACGTTATTTCCGTGAAATAAAGTGTTTTCGCAGAAAATTTAAACTTAATGTTTTAAGTTAAATTTAAATTTAATTTAAATAAAAAAAAAAATTAACTTAACACTGGGGATTACGAGTCAATATTACCTAATTGTATATAAACTTTATTGCGAAATATTTTGTTTATCGCTATTAGGAATAGCCGGAAAATTATTGTAAGTAAATAAACTTGTAATTATTTTGAAACATAAATATATAATTGGTAAACAGAAATATAGAACGCAGAACTGTTACGTAACGGTTTACTACGGTTTAGTACGGGATTACGAGTCAATATTACCTAATTGTATATAAACTTTATTGCGAAATATTTTGTTTATCGCTATTAGGAATAGCCGGGAAATTATTGTAAGTAAATAAACTTGTAATTATTTTGAAACATAAATATATAATTGGTAAACAGAAATATAGAACGCAGAACTGTTACGTAACGGTTTACTATTTGTAGTACATATAAGAAAATGTTTTAAATACTACATTGTATCTCTTTAGTTGTTCTAAAACTAATTGAATGTCCTTAAAGACACACATATATATATATATATATATATATATATATATATATATATATAATTTTTGTTTGTTTGTTTTAGATACTTAGTGTTATGTGCTTTTCTGGAAGTTTTGGTATTCATAGTAACATAACTTGTTGCCTGAATACCTTTCAGGACGTCAAGAAACACAAAAATGTTCGGATGAAAGTGTAAAAAGAGTGTATAAAATGTTATAGGATTAATAATAAAAAT
>JAQJVL010008414.1:0-19864 GCA_035578905.1 Stictocephala bisonia
CATTGATTCAATAAAATATAAACAACTTAATGTTCAGGATTAGAAAATATTTAGTGTAAAGAATTTTTCAGGCCATATAGAGGATGTTACATTGATAATAGTTTTGTTCCACTAATAGGGTATTTTAAAACACTTCAATGCTAATAGTACTTGGGATTTAGGTCTGAAGATGACACTGATTACTTTATGATCTGTCTTTTCACTCTACAACTTTAGAAGAGACTTGTAAAAAACTCATCTTAGTTGATTATAGTCTGGTATGAACCAAACGGCATTTAATATACACTTATTTTTAGCATAACGATTTTAACCAAACTGTTGTCGTTTGTATATTAGTTATAAAAGTATTATACTTGGAGAGGCCATATTATTATTTTAATTATAAAAAAAAAAAATAATCCAACTTTACCTTTACAAAAGATAACAAAGTGGAAACACAGCAATGTATTTTAATAATTACTGTGTATTAGTTATGTACACTGTAAATATAAGAGGTTTCATTCCTGTTTCCACACAGAATCTCAAGTAGTATCGTCAATTTCCTAAATAGCATATTTGCAGCTGCGGTGTTTTACAGCAATTGTTTATGTAACGCCTTGCTTGTACCTCAATTAGTTTCAGTGAGGTATGACGGTCATTTTGGGTGTGCTTCAAGCTTTTATCAACAAATAAATGTCCAACATTATGCATAAGTATCAGTAATATTCAGCTTGATAACTTAAGTATTTTACGTTGAAATAGAACTTGGTTATTTGCTAAGTAGTTTTTAACGGCAATAAGTAGGATTTTTGAAGTAAACAAAAAATTAATAGTTATGGTCTTGCTGAGCGTGATTAAATATTAAACATTATTGTTTATTTTTAAAACCAAATAGAGCATACAATTATTAACATGTATTGTGTCATTTTTATGCTGGTTCATACAACTTTTTTGATAATATAATCAATATGAAAATATTCAACAAATTAATTCTGCAGACTTTGCTAAACTAGAAGAAAATTTTTTTCCGTGACTTACAATCTTATATCTAGCATATAATGATTCATTCGTAATTTGAAATAATATAAATTATTTTTGCCATTATTAGGTATTCGTAGAAAACATTAAAACCAAACAAATAATTTTATTTTCAAAATAAATACACAGTGCCATCATTATTAATTGATTTTTCATTTTTAGAAAAACTTGGAAAAATATTTTAGGCCTAATTTATGAAGTTTATACAGCTCTGCAAAATAGTACGATACTAAAAATTGTATCATTAATGAAAAAATATGATTATACTTGTAGGGAAGATATACTAGTTATATTACAAGAAAAACTATTTTTTAAACATAAAATATTGGTAAACTACTGTAGATTTATAATGCTGTTTATAAATATATTTTGGTTGTATGTTAAGTTAATTTATTCTTCCAAAAAATATTTTATTTTATTTTATAGGCTTTACATATATTATAAAATAATGCTGATCAATAATTATTTTTTTGTTTTTGAAAATATTTAGGTATTAGCCCCAAAGCACATTTCTAGCCAGCACCAGATTTACCGAAAAGTCATTTGCTGACCTCAGCCATAGTACTCTATGGTATGCTTTACAATATTAAAAACTAAATTGATACACACACAAATACACTACTTAATAAGTTAAGACTGAAAAAGTAATAATAAAGATAAAAAACTAATTGTATAAAATCAATAAATTCTTCCTGAATGGTAATCAAAACAAACGGTACAGATAAAAGTATAGAGAGAGTGTCAATGATGAAATATCGATCAATGGGAATAAGTAGCCCTACGGTAGAATACGTGAACTACAGCCTAGAGGGTCACTGGCCTGTCGCTAAACGGAACGTCCAATCCAGGGGGAAAATGGAAGAACTCTAACCAGCTCAGTCTTTACGTCCTTCCTACATCTTTCTCGGTACTATCTCTCTCAAAACAAAAATTAACAGAAAACAACCAATACCTCAGACCAAACATAATACTTACTGTATCTCCGCTACTACTCAACCGTAACCAGTAAACTGAAACTGTGTAGTGTGTTAAACCAGGTCTTGGCTTAAGTACTGAAATAACCATCAAGATTGCTTCTTATCTGAACAATATATATCTGCTGCATAACTAAATGCATATTAAGTGTTGCAAATTTCCAACTGAACATTTTCCGTGAAAAATTTATAATATCCAACTGACTTTATCTGGATTTTGCCGTAAGAATATCATAGATGTAAGGCTGAGTATTCTGTCCATGGAAATCATATTAATAAATTGAAGATTGAAGTGTTACCTGGTGGACTATCTTCTTACTACTCACGACTTTCTGTTGGTCATTTCGACTGTATCTGTCTCCTTTTTTACTTCCATTACTATTATAAAATTTAAAACAGAAATCGTTTGCGTAATGAAGATTGTTCTGACAGAACTCAACAAAAGGTCCTGTTGAAGCAAAAACCTTCTGCTATTAAGTAATCCATGAAAGGATTTGATTTTACATCCAATGCACTGTTAACAATAATGAAGTTATTTCCTTTTTAGGCTATACAAGGTAATATACATATAAATTACATGATTAAAGACTGTCCGCATTTTCCAGTATCGTGAGATAGAAAAAATAATATTCGAAATAAATTATAAATAAAAGTCCAATCCATGAATGAAAAATATGTTGAATGTTAAGGTTACTGCAGATCTATATTATAAACTATTGTATATTTACCGTACATGTGTAAAACAATCCACCCCGTACATAAGTGCAAAAAATAAAATTAATTATTGTAACCATCATTTAAATAATTGAAACATATGCAGTGTTAATTCATGTACAGAAAAATATTACTTTGAATAGAATCATAAAAAAACACTAAATATAGGCCTAATAATTTATACGTTTCTAATAATACTATGCATAATGATGAAGATTATAAAAAAATATAAAATAAACAAAACCACATTTACGTAAAGAAAATAGCAGTGGAAATAATGCATTTAATTAATTAATCAGTATAACTTTAATAATTTATCGGATTTAACAATATTTTTAACAATTCAGAACAAGATAAACGTTAGTTACAGTACAAATTTCTTTTACTGTAAAACAAATGTTAATTTAATGTTATAGATAAATCAAATACCCCAGTAATTATAATGTTTTTTTTATTTTGTAAGACCTTTTGGTAGCGATGCTATCATCTTCAGACACACACAAACTAAATTGTCATTGTTTTCTATAGTTTGTGTATGTCTGAAGATGGTAACAAGGCCTTACAAAATAACTATAATTACTGAAGTGTTTGATTTATCTATAAAATTAGATTATAAATTCAATAATGAAAGTGATTGAAGAATGAAATGGTAATATATTGAAGAAGTTCGTTTCTTAATGCAAAAATGAATATTTTAAATTGCTTTATTTACTTTTGGTATTAAATAACATTTATTGATTGTTAGTTCTAATTTTGTAATGAACCTCTGTCGAGCCCATTTTACCACTGTGAATATAAAATAGGGATCTTTTCCGTTATACGTATACCACTATTTAAATATATTGAATAATACATTTTAACCATTGTTTGGTATAAATAACGGAACAAGGTATTCAATTTATTGATTTAAAACATGTTTTTCTCATTTTCAACCTTTAGAACCGGCTTTCTTATCTGTAAAGCGGTTTTCTTATCTGTAATCTGGCAGTCGTCAGTTTGTTTGCGAGACATAATGAACTTTCTTCGATTGGCCGATCTATACAAAACTGAAGAAGATGCGATACATTTTTTCCAAATTGGAGGACCTAACACAACTGTGGAAATTGATGAAAGTTTATTTTCACGTCGTAAAAATAATGATGGTCGTGTACTTCCACAACAATGGGTATTTGGAGGAGTTTGTCGTGAAAGTCGTGAGTGTTTTTTAGTTGCCGTTCCTGAACGTTCCGCTGCTCAACTGTTGCCCATAATTAAGGAATACATTAGGCCGGGGACAACAATTATATCTGACGAGTGGCGAGCCTATAATAGCATTTACAGGTTAGGCTATGAACATTATATGGTGAACCATACGTATAATTTTGTTGATCCCGAAAGTGGTGCTCACACACAAACAATTGAGAGTACTTGGCGTCTGGCTAAACAACGAAATAAAAACCAGTGCGGGACCAGACGCACGTTGTTAGATTCTTACATGTGCGAGTTCATGTGGCGGCGGCGACACGCAGGAAAGGACTTGTTTGAGGAAATACTGCGTAATATCGCCGAGTATTGGCCACCTTCATCAACATAATAAGGTAACTTACTTACATAAATATAATACTTATAATGAAAAAGCATATAATTCGACATTAAATAGTGGTATACGTATAGCGGAAAAGATCCTAAAATAGTCTTTCAGTTTATTAAATATAACTAGTACTGTGCAGGAAAATATTCAGCTTAACTAATAATAAAAACTGTTATTCCTGATTATTATTTTTCAAAATAATTCTTATAAAATGGTCTTCATAACCATTAAACATAAACCATCAGTTCTATATGTTCCATCATCACAGATAATACAATACTGTACACGAGAATTCAGACTACTAAACCAAAATGAAATAATCTTGAAGATGTATGTTACAAAATGTGTGACCCTTTTTTTTGTGTGTTTGTATATATGTTTTTTGTCTCTTGATTTATTCATTATTACGTTAGGTATTCTTTCCAGGACACTTTTAATCAAAATATGCCTCCCAATATTTAAATTCACTTTCTCCAGTTTTCCATAACTGCTTGGATATTCTAATTACTAATGTTACGAGGTGTCATATAGAGAGTGGTGCGGCAAAGTTTAATTTCCCATACAATAATGACTGGCTGATGAAAAGTAACATTAGCAGCACTCGGTGCGTGATGTATGGTAGTTACGTGTGCATTAACATTGCATTAGCACTAAGTTAACCACTTAATTTCTTTTGCTGCGTAACACAAACACTCCGAAGCCGTAACAATGGAATAACACTTACACCAACGTTACAGGAATTAATTTGAACTTCAGCATAAATCTTGAGGGTCGGTTCATAACATTATAGTTATAAAAATTATAAAATTTTATTAGTTTCTGAGTTTTCACTTGTCTATTTCAATTGTTTATTGCTTAATTTAAAAACACTCATCATACTATATATTAAAAATTACGTGGTAAAAATAAGATGTTATTCATTTTAATAATGGAAAATGTCCAGTTAGGTTTTTATTGTAATACAACTTAAACATTCGTTGATATTTCATGTATATAAATACTTTAAACACTTTTTTAAGTGCACTAAGTTCTAACTAGTAAATCAGAGAATACCTTTACAAAGGCAATGACTATTATTTAGTTTAATTTACTAAACTTTGGTAGCTTCTTCAACATTTCTGTAAATATATATGGATAGTATCGAAATATGCTCGGTGATTGGTAGCTAGAAAATCACTACAAGACACGAGGACAGTTTTATAGAAATTGAATGAGATTTGAAAAACCATAACTTTTGGAGCGGATTTTTTATGAAAAACAAAACTGTGTACAACATCATCCAACATGTAAGATAATGCACCAAGAGCTGCGTCACTATTAAAGAACTTGTTTTAAGTTAAACACAACATCAATATCGGACCCCTCTTTAGTAACCTGAATTACCATAACTTCTAGACCATGAAGAGTAATAATAGTATTATATTTTTATTGTATACATCACCATTAACGAAATTGTATTGCAATTATATCAACATGCTAGCCCTGACTTTTGGCCTGCACTCCAAACGCGCAATTGTAGTAAATAAAAATGAAATATGCCACCCATTTAATTGCAATTTGCCCTTTCAAACAATAAATATAATTCACACATTCAGATTTTCATAGTCATTTACCAATTATTGCTCCTCAATTTCCTCCGGTATGCAGTTTAAAATTCAGTGGCTTCCAAATGAAATGCTAAGAGCTCGTCTATGCTGTAAAATACTTGTTGAGATAAACATCTTTTAAGACGTTTCTTAGGCACCCTTAAACACTTAGCATTGTTGCATTTTAAATACATTTTGGTAGTCCATTAACTATACGAACACTTACCTGTGAGGGCAAGTGTTAATAAACTACCGTTTATGATTCTATATGTGTCCCGGCTTCTTGTAAGAGCCTTCCTAAACATTCAATATGTTGATGTCTCTTAAATATAGAGGCAATGCAACGCCATAGCATTTAACTCTTTAAACAGTGACTTGCACAACTCTGTATAATTAATTTGCCAACTATTCTGATTGTCCTTCCTGGTGACGTTTGTGTTAGAGCTCCCTTGCCTTAAGGCCACGCCATATGAAAGATAGAAGATAAATCAAATTAAAATAAGCTATCATTAGTATCTTGTTCGGGCTAAATTTAGCCAAGTTTCTCAACACATTAATGCTGGATGGCAGGTTTTTACAAAGATTTGCGTTGTGAAGATTCTAAGTCAAAGCTTGATCAAGGTCTATTTCAAGGAATTCAGTCAATCTGAACTCTTCAATTTTAGTTTCATTTATTATGAATGTTAGACTTCCTTCAGAATTCGACAAGCGTTAAAAAAAGTAATGAAATTGGAATTTGTTGGATTTATGTTAGGTTAAGTTCTTTTAATTTCTTATTACAGTTGTTCAACTCTGTGAATGCACGAGTGTCAAGCTCTTGATTTGTAATTTCGTTAGAGCAGAAAATCGTGTCATCAGCATAACTGGACGATTGACTCATTCTATAGCGATGAACCAAATTCGAGGAAAATGAGAGGGCTAAGTATTGATCTCGGGACTTTTAGAAATCTAGATCCAGATCGTATTTAGTAAATTTGGAAAGTTTTTGTTCTCGTGGTAAAATATAATTATAGCGCCTGCAGTAAGATTCCTAAATACCTCCGATCCCATAGGAGTGTAGATTCGTAAGTAGGATAGTGTGGTAAAAAGAACCAATGGTATCTATATACACACTCAGAGTAGCTCCTCAACCCTCCAACCACAATGATTTCCACTTACCTTATGACCACGCATTTATTGTTGGTGGATCCTAAAACCAAATCAGCCTTTTGAAAGAAGACTATGTTTCTCTAAGAAAGTGAGCGTTCGGGACAAGAAAAGATTTTCAAAAATTCTACTAATATAAATATTGAATCTAGTCAGTAATTTTGAATGGTGCAACAATCACTTTTCTTAAATATTGATGCTACTTAAGCAGTTTTTAAAGACCAAGGATAAGAACTAATGAGAACCCGACGAGAAGGACGAGTTAACCAGATGTTCCAAAGGTGTCAAAAATTGTTGCAGCATTTTGAATTTATCTCCGATCAGTGTAGTAATGAAAATAATGATTAAAAATATGTTCAGTATATGCCCATTATATATGACTATTTCATGCATATATGCATTCCGAGTTATTATGTTCTAATGTACCTAGCTTATTGTACTATTGATAGATAAATCAAATGCCTCATGGAATGTAATCTCTTAAATATTTCCAAACCTGTATAAAGTTTTCACACCAAAATATTGAACTATTTGAATGGTAATTTTATATCTGATTAACATTAACTATCATGTAAAATGATGGTTTGACTTTTGTAAAACAGATAGAAACATACAAAAAAGCTACAATGAAAACAACAACCTTGGTAAATACATCATGAAGAGACAACATAAGAGGTTGTATGGTAGTTATGGGTTAAGCCAACATTTTCTTGCATTGTCAATGCAGAACAGTCTAACCTTAAAGTTTAATCATATAATATTCTGTTTTGTTTTCCTGATCCCACAACTTACAGCATCAATTGGTTGAACAAAATTGGTGTTTTTCGCTATAATCCTGGGGCGTCAATAGTAAGACACTTTTTGAATTTCATAGCACATGTTTGTTTTTACAAAGCAAGGGTGTAGCCAGTTTTTACCTATATACATTGGAATCAAAATACTTTGGAATAATAGCATACTGTGAACCAGAACAATAACTAACAGAAATAAATTATATACATAAAATCCCAATTTACATTTTACGGTGGGTTTTGAATACTCAAAAGCAGCTGGTAGCCAACGTATCTGAAATCACAATGAAAATGGTTTGTTTTTAAAGTGGTAAATATTATTATTTACAGTATTGTATACAGAATATAAGGTGTATGTTTGCTTTAATATTATTTATTAACATAGTAGTAAGAAAAGAGGAACATTTGTTTACTCAGACAGTTGGGCTTAAAAATGCCCCCCCCCCAATATGGTAAGTTTGAATCAAGTTTTAATATTTGCTCTCAATTAAATATGAGAGGTAAGAGAGATTGTTTGATGATTCACAGGGAATTGAGCAATGATCAAAAATTAAATCAAGGACAAACTATTAAAGTAGTTTGTCCCTTAGCTACAGTTAATCTATATTAGCAATATTAATTATTCTAAGAAAGTATAATAATAACAGAACATCCAAAGGATTGTACTCAACAAGTACTTGCAACAAGTTTGTATGCTTGAAAAGAGAATATTGGATAAATATTGGAATCACATACTTTTTTATCACATGAAGACATCCCTTTTCTCACTCACTACGGGCTGTGAGGCCTTTTAACTTAAGAAAACTATATACATTGACTGAGGCTTATCTATCCTTTGTATAACTTGCATAACTGAATACTGTTTGGTTGGAATGTTTAAAAGAGTATATACATATTTCATGAAATCCATTGTAATTCATGTATAACACTTTCATTGTATAACACTAAATTACACTCACTGTGATATGCTGTAATCCTACATCTGTGAAATACAGAGTTGTGCGTTAAACATAAATGCAATGTAAACTTCTATAAAGGGTGTTTTTTAAACGTACCACCTTTGGGATCTTATATTCTGTAAATCTGACAGCAAATTTTAAGTGGTAAACATTCCTTGTTTTTAAATAAATTAAAATATTTAAGTATGTAGGACATTTTTGTAAATTAACACTATTTTCCAATGTGGTAACCAACCAAAATGATTCTTCTCGAACACGCAATACTTTATGATGGTTTTATATATCATAATAATCATAATATTAAAACTTTGTTGTACTAGGATAACTGTTTATACATCCAAACGTTTTCGAGTCTTATAGAGCCAAAGTTTAATATAATACAGAGGCAGAAAGATTGCATTATTTTCCTGGAAGGCAAGAAAATCTCTTGGATAGGCCTACATAACCTAAGGATTACTTGATTTTTGGATTTAAAAATCAAATATATTTTGTTATATCCTGAAAAAATTAAAGTCAATTTAATATTTGAAGTCTATAATTACTCACAAAAATTGTTGAAAATAACGCAACATATTGTAGTAAAAGTAATCATATTTTCTTCAGAACTTGGCAATTTAAATTTCTTAACGACATACAATTATATAATATAACTATAGTCAACGGTTGAATGGCATTTAATGCACTCAATTAGGTTTATAGTAATATCCTTTAACATTCCTTATTGAATTTCATGAGATCATCACAACAAGTCTCATACTTTGTTAAAATGTATGTTTTTAAATAGTGTATTTACATGCAACTATTAAAAATATGTTTATGTTAGGTTTTCATAACATCTTACATACGGTACTACAAAAATATACTTTACAAAGTAAAATGAATTTAACTTAGTTATGACGCTATAGTAATACGTGTATTAAGGTATAACAAAATGTTATACGTAAAGAACAGGTTTTGTTTTTTTAAAATATATTTTTAAACAGAGGGTTTATAAGTTCCTTCTACGTAAATTTACAAATATGTTTTTTCTTGAATATAATTTTAGGGTAAGGTAGAATAGAATATTGCAAAGTGAATAAGAGGGACTTTATAAAGCCGTTTGAACGCAAGTACAATTTTATTGCCTTGAGATCCCAAGTGTTTTTCTAACTAAGTGAGTAATTCTTATATAGTTTTCAAACAATTATTACTGGTTAATTTTGTAATACTATATCAAAAATTATTTATTTACTATTTATTCTTAAGTCATATGAATATGTTCTTGGTCAACATATCAAGTATAAATAATAGTACAATAAAATAACCCCAATATAATACAAATACTTTACAATATCAGAATAGTATTTAGGAATTTTATAATGACCGATTCCTGCAAAAAACATATTTCATATTCAGACCAGTAGGATTCTTAAAGGAATCAATAAAATAAATTAAAGTTGAAATATATTTAAATTATTAAATTTTGTAAATGTTCAGTCTTATATTTCTTTGAACTTTGTTGTAAGATAATAAATGCTACCCTCGCTATAATAACATATAACGTTTATATTTTGTTAAATAATTATTAAAAGCTTTGCACAAAAGTTCTAGAGAAAGAAATGACCACTGTAGTAGAAGAGACTCCATCATCAAATTATTTAACGAGTTGGGAAAGTTTCAATGCTCGTTGGGAGGGTAAAATATTCATTACGAATGAATTAGGGGTCCAAACAAAGTTTGTTTGAATACATAATCCACTTATGGTTTACATAAAACTGCACTGTTCTATGTTTAAAATTTAGTGTAAAAATCATTTCTTTGAGGTAGATTATTATTTACTTAAAAGGTGTAATCAATTAAACAACATATAATATTACTTTATGGATGGTCGCTTTAGGTAAAGTTCAAGCTATGATGATTAGGGTGACTGAATCCTGATGAACTATGATATTTATAAGAACATATCCTCACAAAGGGGCCATCTCCCTGGTTATGAAGGTAATGAACTCAAATGCTTAAGTTGAAATAAAAACACAGTTAATATAAATTGTACAAATATTTTGGTAAGTTATTATTGTGTAATAGTATTGTTGGCATTTTTCATGAGTAACAAATATTTCTCATGAGCAAAAATTCACCTTATGTGTCTAAAAGGAGGCCACTGAATGCCGAAAATGTAAACTATTCTATCGTCACGTTACATTTCAAATATACAGTACTAGCCGAGTAACCGTGCTTTGCTACGGTTATTTACTTAATTACTTAGCGGTAAGTTAATTGATAATCATTACAAAAATTATAAAATCGTGTGATGGAACGCAAATGTAAATTAAAAAATTTCTTTGTAGATAACGTTCTTTGTTTGACCCTGTGGTTGAAGGATCGTTAAACTTTCCGAAGAGCTAACCCTTGAGCAAGCAACATATAATTGGCCATGAGAGAAGCAGTCTTCCCTCAGATCAACGCCGGCCATTTTCATAGACTGCCCTTGTGATTTATTTATTGTCATAGCAAAGCAGGGCTTCACAGGAAACTGCAGTCTTTTAAACTGAAAATGGTAATCTTATGGTATTAGGGGAACATGTGGAATGAAGACTACTTCATCCTGGCCACGTCCAGTAAATATTGTTGCTTCTATGACGTTTTTGTGCAACGCTTTTACTTGTAGCCTAGTGCCGTTGCAAAGCTTAGGTGGTACCAGGTTTCTTAGCAACATTATTGGAGCTCCAACCTTAAGGTAAAGATTGTGTTGTGGAATGCCTGGAGGATTAAGCGTGTTTAAAAACTCTACCGGGTAGTAAACCACATCTTCTACTTCCACCACAGAATCCATCGATTGGTAACATACAGTCTCAGTTGGCAGTTTTCCAATAATATATTATTGATACTTGTAGCAGTGTCATTCTGTGGTGTAAGGATAGCTCTTTTACGAAACCAAGACAAATCTTTTAAATAAACATTTTTTAAATCTGGGTAAATGTTTTCAGCCAACGTTTGCAAGTCACATATAACTTTACATAAGTCTGCTGTAATACTAACCTTGCCATTTTTCTCAGGTAGATTTCCATTGCCGATCTTTAAAAGTAAATTTGAGAATTCTCTTGCATTTAAACTGCCTTTAAGATGAACCCGCATATTTGTTTTCAAGGCAAGAACTTGGACTTAAGGCCAAAGAATGGATTTCTTAAGGCAGGCTTTGACTTCATCAGCTCGAGTTCCTTTAGGTACAACAGGCAAAGTTTGTCTGAAGTATCCAGCCAATAAGAGAGTTACTCCACCCATCAGGTTTCTGTTATTTCTAACGTCTTGAAGAGATCTATCTAAAGCTTCAATTCCTGTCTTGTTGGCCATTGTGCATTCGTCCCAAAGTATTAACTTGCAATATTTGAGAACCTCCACCATGTCACTTTGTTTTTAGATGTTACACATTGGAGTCTCAGAGTGGCGTAAGTTTAAAGGCAGTTTAAACGCAGAGTGAGCCATCCTCCCTCCATCCAATAATCTTGCTGCTATTCCTGAAGAAGCCACTGCAATTACGATGTTCGTGTCTTTTCTTAATGAGGCTAAAATTAAATTAATTAAAAATGTCTTCCCTGTACCAACTGGTGCGTCAGGGAAAAACAGTCATCCAGCTTCTGACTCAACGCTAGCCATTACTTAATTTTATACATCTTTCTGCTCGTCGTTAAGTTTTGGCACGTTTTCTGAAACCAACTGAGATAAATGAACCGCGTTGTAAGAGAGTTCTTTTAAGTACTCGTGATTGACTGCAGTACTGCAGTTAGAGTAATATAATTTTTATTTGTTAAGTTTTAAAGAAGAATTCAATGGTTTTCTTGATTGTAGTCTGCCCATCCCGAAAGAATGTAAATCTTAGTAAGCCACATATTTAGACAGTGTGTTTAACCTTTAATAAATTTGGCAACATTTTGAATATGAATCATTTGTACTCACAACACTTACATATATAATCTCAAAATATGAGTTATGAGTGCTATTAGGACCACAAAAATCAATTGTGAGGGATGAAGTCTTCCTACAGAAAATGTCTTTAATAAATATTAAATATCCACCTTATAAATATTTAAATTAAAACTTGTTCATTATGGTTCAAATGTGTTATATATCAAACAATGCGCCCATACACGTATTGACCCACCCGCCCATACACCTGCAGTGTATTGAACCAACTACCCTCACATACACGTACAGTAGTAATGACTCACCCATCCATACACGTACAGTGGTGAGTATTGCCCTCTCGCCCGACCATACACGTACAGTAGTATTGACCCAGCCACTCACCCATACACATGCAGAGTTATTGATATACCCACCCTAACATACACATGCAGAGTTATTGATCCATCCAAATGACCAAACACGTACAGTGGTATTGACCCATCCATCCGCCTATACACGTGCATTGTTATTTATATACCCACCCACTCATCCTTTAACGTACGATGGTATTTTCACACCCACCGCAACATAAACGTGCAGCGGTACTGATCCTCCCATCTGACCATACACGTATAGTGACCCACCAACACGCCCATACACTTGCATTGGTATTGATACACCTACCCACCCTTTCACAAATAGTGGTATTGACACCCACCCTAACATACATGTGCAGTGGTACTGATCATACTGCACGCCATGGTCAATACTATCTGACCATACACGTACAGTGGTATTGATTCACCCACCCGCCTATACACGTTCATGGGTATTGATCCACCCACCCATCCATATACGTACAGAGGTATTGATACACCTACCCACCCTTTCACAAACATTGGTATTGACACACCCACCCTAACATACACGTGCAGTGGTACTGATCATACTGCACGTCATGGTCAATACTATCTGACCATACACGTATAGTGACCCACCAACACGCCCATACACTTGCATTGGTATTGATACACCTACCCACCCTTTCACAAATAGTGGTATTGATACCCACCCTAACATACAAGTGCAGTGGTACTGATCATACTGCACGCCATGGTCAATACTATCTGACCATACACGTACAGTGGTATTGATTCACCCACCCGCCTATACACGTTCATGGGTATTGATCCACCCACCCATCCATATACGTACAGAGGTATTGATACACCTACCCACCCTTTCACAAACATTGGTATTAACACACCCACCCTAACATACATGTGCAGTGGTACTGATCATACTGCACGTCATGGTCAATACCATCTGACCATACACGTACAGTGGTATTGATTCACCCACCCGCCCATACACGTGCATGGGTATTGATCCACCCATATACGTACAGAGGTATTGATACACCTACCCACCCTTTCACAGACATTGGTATTGACACACCCACCCTAACATACACGTGCAGTGGTACTGATCATACTGCACGTCATGGTCAATACCATCTCACCATACACGTACAGTGGTTTTGACCATACGTCTACAATAATACTACTTAAAATCCATCAAATTTACCAAACCTCAACTATCCAACGTCAGAAAACAACTTACAAAAACATACATATGGTGTTTATCAACATTAAATTGACATTAGATAAAGAGTTAGTAAAAAGGATTACTAAATTTTTCTGTTGATTTTAATATGATTAGTGTATAATTGACATACTAATGTTTATGTTATTACAGACCAATTCCAAATTGTAACAAGTGCAGCGAGTGAGACATTACCAAAAAGGTCAAACGCCCAGGAGGCACGAGCATTGCGACTGACGGGGTTGGCACGTGAAGAACGTGTAGAGGTGTTTTCTAGTTTATTTTATATACCTTAAAATAAATGTAGAATACAATCCACATATACACTTTTAAATACTTTACTAGTGAAGTGTACCAATGTGTAGCTAACAGTTTTTAAAGTATTTCTGTAACTTTATGTGAGGGAATGGGTGAGGCAGTTAGCCGGGGGAGGCGAGAGTTTCCATGAGATTTATTTGCTAGCGATCACGTGATAGGAACACAAATGCCCCGTTTTACCACCATCATAATACTCGCATTTCTTTTCTATTTGCTTTACGTTCAATTATTATTCACTTATTGCATGAACGAATACGTTCCAACAAGAAGTTGAACTTAATAAATATCACCAATAACACTTTAAAAGTTCTTACTTATTTGTTATTAATATGTCAATCACATTCCCTCATATATCTACGATCAGTGTCTTAACAATGCAGACTTATTTAACAATAATACTAGTATTTAAACAGTTAATTATTCTGACACATTACGCTTGAATATCATATATAGCATTGTATATCAATTTAATTACCTTAATCAATCAATTACCTTGTTTATATTCAGTTTCTATACAGGAAAGAACTTTCAGCAACAAATAAATGCACAGAAACACAGAACTTTTAGAAATGCTTGATACTGAATTATTAATAGCACTAGAAACAGAGCCCGTTGTGGTCAAATACAACGGTCTCTAGTAAAATGGTACGTGTAAGCTATTTCCTGTAAAATCAAAAAAAATTATGGGTTGTAAAATATTATTTACATCACTATCCTTTTTCCCCTTTACCTTGCGTTGGTCTTTTGATTCACGTCTGCCAGTTAATGATTTTCTTTTCCTATTCTTTGTTGGACGGCCACGTTTGTGGGTTGCAGAAGTTGCGTCCTTTTTAATTGGAGAATGGGTCACACTATCTTGTTTTGAGTTATTATCATTTTGTGTATTTCCATCCTTGTGGTTAAGTGTTACCTGTGTTAGTTGTTTTTTATGAAATGTCGATTCACATTTGCCAGATAATGTTTTTCTTTTCTTATTCTTTGTTGGACAACCACGTTTGTGGGTTGAGGAAGCTGCGTCCTTTTTAATTGGAGAATGGGCCACACTATATTGTTTACATTCATTATCATTTTGTGTATCTACATCCTTGTGTTGAAGTTTTACCTGTGTTAATTGTTTTTTATGAGAAGTCGATTCACGTCTGCCAGATAATGATTTTGATTTTCTTTTCCTATTCTTTGTTGGACGGCCACGTTTGTGGGTTGAGGAAGTTGCGTCCTTTTTAATTGGAGAATGGGTCACACTATCTTGTTTTGAGTTATTATCATTTTGTGTATTTCCATCCTTGTGGTTAAGTGTTACCTGTGTTAATTGTTTTTTATGAAATGTCGATTCACATTTGCCAGATAATGCTTTTCTTTTCTTATTCTATGTTGGACAACCACGTTTGTGGGTTGAGGAAGCTGCGTCCTTTTTAATTGGAGAATGGGCCACACTATCTTGTTTACATTCATTATCATTTTGTGTATCTACATCCTTGTGTTGAAGTTTTACCTGTGTTAATTGTTTTTTATGAGAAGTCGATTCACGTCTGCCAGATAATGATTTTCTTTTCCTATTCTTTGTTGGACGGCCACGTTTGTGGGTTGAGGAAGTTGCGTCCTTTTTAATTGGAGAATGAGTCACTCTATCTTGTTTTGATCCATAATAATTTTGTGTATCTCCATCCTTGTAGTTAAGGGGAAAACACTTGTTTTTCAACTGGAGCAAATCACTATTTATAGAATTTGGTTTCATTGATTTGTGTTTGTGAGATGTTTCATGTCTGCCAGAAAATGTTGTTCTTTTTCTATTAGTTGATGGACGGCCACATTTGGGTTTTTGTAAGGTTACATCATCTTGATTATCAGAATCTTGATTATCAATTAAAACATCGTAATGCCCAGCATCCAAATTACCTGAGAATAGTAGTT
The DNA here is from genome assembly GCA_035578905.1 of Stictocephala bisonia. Lineage (NCBI taxonomy): Eukaryota > Metazoa > Arthropoda > Insecta > Hemiptera > Membracidae > Stictocephala > Stictocephala bisonia. The sequence goes on from JAQJVL010008414.1 coordinate 16,474, forward strand.
TGTATACTGTTGTGCCTTCACCAACTGTTACATAAGAATCCTTGTCCTCAGCAAATATTTTGAATTGACAGTTAAGAAGTCTTGCTGCAGCTTCAATTTCAACGTTACCGGCCTATTCCCCATCTTTAGTCATTAGATCTCTGTAATCTGTTGCGTTTTGTACCGTTAGTCTATATGTCTTATCCCCTACTATAAAAGGGCAATAGAAGTCCCAATGATTTACAACTTCATCAACTACTTTGGATCGTATTTCACTGTATCTAGATTGAGATGTATAACGTAAAAATGAGATACTCCTAAACAAACAGTTTCCATCACCAACTATATAATGAACCAAAAAGTTATGCATTTTCAGACCAATATATAAAAATATATACTCCTAAGTATTTAATTTAAGGTTCACAGTAATTTTCAAATAACAAATTTTGGCTGTAAAAACCACTCACTACTTAAATACACAACTTAAGAAACACACACATAACCTAAGGGACACACTTTAAACACAAATCTCAAATGTAAACAACAAAACTATTAGAATTCTTGGATTCAACAAAGCAACAATCAGCTGTTAAATTAATAATCAGCTGTTAAATTAATAACACGTGTACCATATGATTAGAAACAGAATACTGGCAAACCTACCCCTTTTCAATGTTATGTATTTCTTACGAAGAACATGTTTTTTTCACTTTTTCACCATAAATACTAACAAACATCAACCTTCCATATTTTTTGGCAAATCTACATGTCTAAAGCTTTCCAACAACACATTAATTATTAAAATCGGTCCAGTGGAACTCTAGATTTAGTTGTACAAAGTTTAACTAAAATATATCTAACTCAGTATTTTTTCAACGCAAAAAATGTGTGGTAGCTTTGGTTTTTTGCAAAGAACTTTTAAACGGTGAGGAAATCGACTAAAGTGGAAGGTGATTTTCTGAAAGAGAATTAAATTTCCTACAAATGGCTACTAAGCATTTCTTGAAAAACGTCAAAAAAGGCAGCTAAAATTAACTTAAAATAAAAAATTTGTGAAAACCCGTTTTCAATGTATTTATTATGGAAAACAGGTTTTTTGACTTTTTCACCATAAATACAAAAAAAAACATCAAACTTTCATATTTTTTGGCAAATCTACATGTCGGAAGCTTTCCAACAACACATTAATTATTAAAATCGGTCCAGTGGAACTCTAGATTTAGTTGTACAAAGTTTAACTAAAATATATCTAACTCGGTATTTTTTCAACGCAAAAAATGTGTGGTAGCTTTGGTTTTTTGCAAATAACTTTTAAACGGTGAGGAAATCGACCAAAGTGGAAGGTGATTTTCTGAAAGAGAATTAAATTTCCTACAAATGGCTACTAAGCATTTCTTGAAAAACCTCAAAAAAGGCAGCTAAAAATTAACTTAAAATAAAACATTTGTGAAAACCCGTTTTCGATGTATTTCTTATGGAGAACAGGTTTTTTGACTTTTTCACCATAAATACAAAAAAAAATCAAACTTTCATATTTTTTGGCAAATCTACATGTCGGAAGCTTTCCAACAACACATTAATTATTAAAATCGGTCCAGTGGAACTCTAGATTTAGTTGGTCGAAGATTTTCAAAACTGAATTATTATAAGAATAGATGAGAACAGTAATTTCATGTTTTAATTCCCTTGATACAAGCTGAAGCCCTATAACTTGAACATAATAAAACTTACTTCGTATCGAAATAAAACTAATTTAAATACAACTGCACGTGTGTGGAAGGTTGGGTAGGTCAATACCACTGTACGTATATGGAGAGTAAGTGGGTCAATACTACCATTGTGTATGGGTAAGTATATGGATGGCTGTGGCATTGAAATCCATTCAATATTTAAACAAATGTACCAGTATTGGAAGAGTAAGCACATTGGTCTTGATGGTTTGATTTTCTAAATATTTGGATTAATGTTATAAAGAAAATATTGCATTAGATTTTTGTCAACTCGATGTAACAGTTTGTAAACATTACAGAGAACTCCCTCGTAGTAGTTCCTAGAAGCAATTTCCCTTTATACAGACTGTTACCCTGTATCTTAAACATAATGGAAAGTACATAGTCGAGTTAAAAATTATTTAAATTTGTTAAGATTATTTAATAATTACATTTTAATGATAATCTTTGAAGAAGTAATTTAATTAAACTATTGTTTATAATTATTGGTGGAAATATTAAACATTTAATCCTAATAGCTTTTTACTAGTTACTTAAAGCATTTAAAAAATATAAAAAATGTTTAAATAACCTAATTTCAATGAATTAAAATTTATTCCATATACTAAACAAACTATAAACATACTTTGGTTATCAATAAAACTACCTAGGGTTTATTTACCTGTCCTGTATAAAGAATTAAACCTTGTATTTGACAATCAAAGTGATTGGCTCTGTTAAATCACATTGTCTGCACTGAGGGAAATAATAGGCTCTACAATGGTCAATTTGTACAACAAAACAACAATTAATTGAAAATACTAATAACCGTTCTACTCGTTACTATATGGTTGTATTTTTATGATATATTTTTAATTTATGTGTTTTAATATACATACAAAAATGTAATCTAGAGTAAGTATACTTGTGTTTTAATTAATGTGTAAATATTTGTTTGAGTTTATTTCAACTTTAAGTTCTATAACATTACAACTACATCGAAAATTAACGTAATTTATACAAAACATATGTAAATGAACAATAATGAAAACAATACGTTTTTAATGCATAACCTAAGGTGATATCTTTATTTAAAAATAAGTAAAGGTGGCCTTAAAAAAAGTCGTTTTTCATTTCATTTCAATCCTAAAAGTTACCCAACTTAAAAAAAGCTCAATGTATAACAGGAATACCTCTAATTTATTGTAGAAAAAGTCATGATACAATACTAAAAAAATATAACATCAAAGACATATGTTACTCTATAATGTATGGTTCATAATTAGAGCATTTGTGAAATACTGCCACATTAAAGCCCTTATATTAGTCAACGATAATATTAAAATATAGAAGATCATTCCATATTTCAATAATGTTTAATGTGTATTGTATTGAACGTGTACATTTTAGTATAAATACACTAGTTGCGGCATTTCCTAATTAATTGTTTTGTTATTAGATTCCCTTACAAATCAACAAATAAATTCACATACATTTATGTTTTTTAGTTTTTCATTGCATTTCATGATATAGAATATTTTAATTAACTCTGTTTATGATTTTTGAAATGTCCTTATTCTTTTATTTTGATCTATAAAATTTTTTTCCCAAATCCAAAGAATATAATTTTACTTAAATGAGTTAAAAAAACTAGATTATCTAATTTTTAAAGAATAAATGTTAGTATTAAAATAATATTCTTA